>JAPDSC010106172.1:393330-446184 GCA_026290005.1 Latrodectus geometricus | reverse complement strand
ATATATATACTTTCACTGTTTGATATTATTGTCTTTTATAAATTTTCCTTATGTAAATAAAAGAAGAAAATAAGTTATATAAAAATATTTTTTTTGTGATGTAATATCATGGGACAGTTCAAAATGTTGAAGAGGACTTTCGTCTTTAAAATTTCTTGTTATGGGACCAAATTAAAGCAAGACTCAAACTACAGCATTTGTACAAAGAACCTTAACTTGTGAGGTAATAATCAATCATTTGAATAGATTTCGATTGGGATTCTTCATATTTAGACTACCATAGGAATTTAAGATGGTGATCCTTGATTTATCAGTTTATAAGATATGATGCCAATGCGTTCAGTAATTTTCTCCTCATTTTGTTCCTTTTTAAACGACATCTAGTATTATATGGTGTAATATTCTCTTTGCATGCATAGCTTATCACGAATGAAAATTAACATTTCGTTATTCCCAATGAATAACGATTTTTTGCATAGTAAAACTTTTTGTCATAACTTACGAAGTTTAGCAGTTGTTTCCACATGGTTTGTTCTTACAACTGTATTAAGCACTTTATGTTATTTGCTTGTATTAGAATTTCGGTTGATCAGATCTTGAATGCTTAGATGCAAGTATATTTCCAGCTATCGATTATATAATTTAGATATATTGTAGGATAAGGTATTTCTAACACTGCCGAAATCAAAAGAGTGGATATTCAGCAATGATTTTTAACGAGCCTCCACATTAGGTTTAAATTCATTTAGCTCGACTTTTCCTCCCATTTTATTTTCTGGCTTTGAAATTGGAATTGTAAATTTACTATGCTTGTCTTACAGATTCAAATTTACATAAATCTAGAAAAACTGGTTTTTTAAACAGGATCTTAAATGAATTCAAAATACTTTACTTTGGAAAACCCTTAACACATTTATGTTTTTAGAACGTAAAACAAATGTGGTTAAATAAATCGCTTATATTTTCTTGAATGCTATTATTAATGTGGTATTTGATTGAAATTTTTTCATAAATTGAAAAAGTGCTTAATGACAAGCTAGGAGAAAAAATAATTCTACCATTCGTACATGTGCATTGCTCTGAAAATATTTTTGTAAAAGTACTTATTTTCTATTCATCAAATATTAAATTTTTAATTGCAGAATAGGTTTTTAATTAATTTTGACATCGCTTACGGAAAAGCCTAGTAGCCAATGACTGTTGAATCGCAATTGGATATCCTCCACATACTGCTTTTTTCTGAGTACCTTCATCGACAGTGATCCTTTTATCGAAAAGGTTTCCATTTTAAAGTGCGCACCATTCTAAGTGAGGCTTTTTATTTTAATTTGTAGAAAAAGCATTAAAAAATTCTATCGTATACAAAAACATGAAAGTTTTCTGAAATTTTGAAATAAATACACTCACAACTTTATAAATATATATGTGTAATTCATATACAAATGCCTTCAAACATGATACTAGTATTAAATAATATATGTCAAATTTATAAATAAATTTTTTCTTTCTATTTTATATGACTAGTCTAAAAACTACCATAATAATTTAAAATCTGTTATTGGCTACCTAGTTTCGAAATTTTTGAAAGAAAATATGAGGAGAAAAATATCCATTGCTTCCCAGAACCATAAGAATTTGTCAAATATTCCTCCAAATATTTAACAAAATGTCTAAGTGCTTTTGATTAGATAATGTATATAATTATATGTAAAGGAAATTTACGAATGTCATTTACTTACAAAATATTATAAATTTATGATCAAAATATTTTTAAAGTTACTCTTTCATGAGTTAGCTCAAAACATAAACACTTAATTATATTTTAATTAATAACGAATATATAAATAGTAAATATTATCATTTATATATAACAATAATATAAAATACCGTATATTTTTATTTTTAGGCACTAATATGCCAAAAATATTCTTGTTATATACGACTAGACGGAGATATCGAAAATCTGATGAACGATGAGGTAAAAGTACGAACTGCGTGAAATTTAAACTGTGGATACATTAAGAGAGAAAAAGCAAATTATTACAGCTGTAACCAATAAGGTATAGTAAGTAATTATTCAAATTCAATGAAAGCAAATTATCATAGCTGATTGTACACCAAACGAGACAAAATTGCAGTTTATAAGAAAGTGAAATATTTTCTCCAGTGATGATTTTGTAAGAGTGAAGCTTCAATTTTCTTCGTAAGAAAGGTTTACTGTGGTCTAGTGGTAGGACAGTGCCCTGCATAAAGCAAGGTCCCTTGTCCAATCCCAGTCATTGTTGTGTTATTGCAGACAGATGTTTCGCTTCTGGCTTCTGAATGCACATCTGACAAAGTGGGATCTTGAGAGTTTTCCTGTTTTCCTCTCCTATGACATTTGAATAAGGCTCACTAGCAATGAAAAGTGCTCCTAAAAATAATTACACGTCCCATAAATTGCCTTTCAATAACCTTAGGCTGTTAGGTAGTTTGAGAACCACAGAGCAGCCTAAGGTTAAAGCGGTTTTAAATATTCCTTCCTTCTAAGCAGTGTTAAATATTCCTTGTAAAATAGAACCAGTGTCTTTCACGTACATTTCTGAGTAAAATCAAGAACTTTTAAAATTATCCTATGTTAAACTAGTGATCACAACGAATGTTATAAAACAAATGCACTTTTACGGTAAATATTCCTCCTAAAATAAAACTCCTTCAAGTATACCTTTTCGGAACTAGGCTGAATGATTCCCTTTAAAAATTCCGAGTCATATTAACGATTTTATTGCTTACATTTGTTAATTTTGGATACAAGTAACTGAAAAGTTTCATCTCTAAGCGATAAGCTGAAGTTTGTATTCCTTAAATGACGATACATTTGTATATCTTTGGTGTTTAACGAAAGTATAAAAATGATGTATCATTTTTTATATAAATTTTCAATAAGTATAAAAAATTTCCATGTTATTTTAATATTTAAACTATTATATAAATATATGATAAAAAAATAATTGATATATTTTCTTTTCATCATGTCAGAAATATTATCAACTACTGTTTTAGCAAACAGAGGAGAAATTTTTGATAAAATGGTTTGCTGTTTTAAATTTTTCTAATGTGAATATTCTAGGAGACCAAGGAAGAATTTGTTTTAAGCCAAAAAGAAGAAAAAAACGTGTCTTATAAATTAAGAATTCATGTTAAAAAAAACAATTCGTAAGACTAAAAAATATTTGCGTCACTGCTTAAAGTTAAATATAATGAATAAAAGTTTGAAGAGCAAATAATTTGGAGATAAATGTTTTTCGTGACAAAAACTCAATAATATTTTTCTGTTAAAAAACTTTTTTTAACCGACTATTATTCAAATAGCAAATTTTGAAATTAATGGTATATATTTCTATTGATTAATTTGAATATTGTATTTTATATTAAAATATTTTATGAATTTTAATTAAAAAAATGTATCGAAAAAGAAAGAAACACGCAAGTTTATCATTTCCTACTTTCAAATTCAAAGCGACAATGCTCCAAGGGTAATAAAATCGATTATTTCGTTGTATTTTATTTACCACCTGAATACATAAGTTAAATAAATACGGTAATCGAAAACAATTGCCATGAAATAATTTTTTTCTTGTACTTTGAATTGTATAAAAAGAATTTTGTCGTTCATAAATTCTGATATTTCATAATATAAATGCATAACTTAAAAATATATTCAAATTTCGCTTTTATCCAAACAGATTAAAAAATTTATGTTTACTGTTAAAGTTCTCTGATTCCAATGAACTGTTAAACTAGTTTCAAAGTTGTCAACAGAAGATTTTAAAATAAGTGATTATCCGACTATATAAATTAAAAGAAAAAGGATGAAAAATTTTTAATTTAAAGAGTAAAGTTGAGGTGATATTGTTTTCTTGAAACGATTTAATCACAAACTATTAGAGAATAATTTTTAAACTTTTCTTTTTTAAGTTTTTTTAAACTGATTTTAAATAAATGAAAAATTCAACATATTTGTTAAAAATATTAATTTTTGTGAGATTTTATGAACAATAAAATTTTTCATAAAATTTTCTGACTCTATCCATAAAGGATACTATAAATTGTTAATTTCTATTGAAAACACATTTATTGTCAGTATAAAAGTATTTTTCAAAATGCTTTGTTTGTCTTAGATGAATAACATTAAACACGAATCAGTATTAGGAAAGCATAAAAACTTTTATTTACTACACTTTTAAACTTCTAACTCATTTTAATATTACACACATTTTATTTATACAGTTTTTCGTGTTATATATTTTTCTTTCTGATTTCATTTTAGATATTTGAAGATAATTTTTATAACATATATTTTATTAATAGGCATTTCCTGTGATGTTTAATATTGATTTATGAAGAATCGATATTAAAAATCACATCATTTTTATAGAGAAAAAAAAACCTTTTTTAATATTTTTTCTTATTACACGGAGATTTTGTCATTTTAGAATTTAGTTTTAGTAAAGAACACTTATATTTCAAATGCAAACATTTTTAATTGTATTGTAATTTCCAAATTCCTTATGCTCATTTGTTTCTTCCCAAAAATTTTTCATGTATTAAGTTTCTCAATGGAAAATGTTAATTTTATTAATCCTCTAATTTAATCACTCTATGATATACATTATGTTTAAAATAGCTGTAAATATATTAATTTATCACCGCATTTCAAGCATTTTAAAATCATTCGACTTGGTTTTAGCTAATCTATACGTTAGATTTCATTTCGTGTTGCTACACATTGTTTTGATTTGCTGTTAGTTAAATTATAGCAAATCAAATAATAATTTATTTCTATGTATTTTGCAATGCCTGCACGTTTATGTGTTAAACAGTCGAATTTCAATTCACAACTGGAATAGAACTTAAAATGATGTTTTGTTATCTGTACACTTTTATGATTTCATATTTAAACAGGAAATTTAAAATAATTTTTTCTTTTTTGTTTACTTTGGTATATCCTAATTAGAAAAAGAATTTGACAGAAATTAATATTTCCAAAAAGGCATGATCCTTGAAATCTAAATACACGTTTTCTCTAGGTAAAATCGTACTGCATGCTTACTTAGTTTGTAAGCAAACCTTAAGTCAGGTGCGAGCTAAAAATTCATAGAAACAGATATAAAATTATTTAAATGGAGCACAGCGAAGCAGGTAGCTTCAGCTAGCTTAATATAAAAATGCATATTAGTTTTAGTTATGTTATGAAAGATGTAGAGCAAATAAAAGTAAATTTTTAAATTTTGACTTTTCCTTATTTAACAATTGCTTCAGTCAAAACATATCTAAGCAAAACGAAATATTCTTAAAAAAATATAAAAAATTTAAGTAAAATATATTTAAATATAAATTATCATACACACACATATTCTTTCAAGTGTGAAAATTTCAACTTATTTTTTTATCAAAGAATATTAAGATTACGTAAAATCATACTTGCATTAAGCGAATGTTTATAATATCCAGAAAATATTTTCCTGTTTCCAAATTTTTGGTCCGGAGAAAAGATTTAATTTATATTTTGAGTATTTATGTCACATCAGAACTATATAGTGATATGGTGGTAAATAACTTTTCAGAGAATCTCCAATACATGATGGTGTAATCAAAAATAATTATATCAATATTTTTATTTTAGTAGACGTTTCTTTTAAAATTATGTTGCACGTACAAATTTTCTTCATATTGCAAAATTCATATTGTGCTTTTATTCAGTTATAAGAAACTTTTCTATATTCTGAGAAGAAACTCTCTTGGCATTTAACAGATATATAAACCTCATTTTTACGCAACTTTTTTGTTCCATTTAAAAGATCCAATGTTATGTGGAGGCTTTTGAATTGAATTTTACTTTTGTATTAGTAAATTCTTCCAAATGATTTCGATTTTAACAAAGCAAATTCTTTAAAAAAATCTTTTTAACTCAGTATCCCGTACAATAAACATATTATTCTTTATGAAGCTCTTCCTTTTTATATTATATGCGAATTGTAAATTTTTATTAGAATGCTTTAATGTTCTGTTCTTTTTATTTTATTATGTTGTTCCGTTTTATTAGAATGCTTTAATATTCTTAATCTTTCTGTTTGTCAAAAGGATTGCTACTATTTATATGCGCTCTGCTTTTCTTCAGAGTTATTTTCTTTCATAATGCACTATCTCTAAATGCATATAAGTAAAATGCATTGCTTTTGTTTATTTTGGGTTTTCTACTTGATAATAAAAATATATTGGATGAATAGTATTCTTAAAATACGTTTTTTCTCAAAAATGTTTATCCCCCCAAGAGTCTGCTTAAACCTTTTACATATTAAAAGATTAGTTTTAGTTTCTAAAAGGTTAAGGAAGTATATAAAAATTAAAGTGTACCCAAAATTGAAATATACATAGAATGAAATACATTAAAATTACGTTTTTATCATTTAACATTATATCTTAAATAACAGTAAAATAAAAAATGTCTCATTGTATACCAAAAAGTAAATGAATGTTGAACATAATTATATACCAGTATATAATAGTTGCATTGCCATTAAGGACTGACAAAAATTAGAATAAATGGATTTGTTAATTTTAATTTCACGATATATTTTTTATTAACTCTGAAATGTTTAACATTGTAAATTTTTATCGATTTGAATAATTTTATTATAATATTGGCAAGTTTTATATTTACATTCATGGATGATTTAATTTTTATTTTCAATGAAACAAAATTATTTTTTATCTTCAAGTCCCCTTCTCTAAAATATATTCCACTAGAACATTTTTTAGAAGGGCTGAAAAAGAATGCAAAGTTTCAGTTTGTATTCATAGTAGGAATTTTATAAGCAGACATACATAGAAAGTATGAGTTTGAAGTGGTATAAACGAATTCTAATTAATCATATGGCTTATTTCTGGGTTTAGAATACCAGGTATGACGTGATATATTCTAATTACAAGAATAACAATACCACTTGTAATATTGCGCAATCGTGTATAAATTATACCTTAAGTCATTTATGATGGCTGAACAGCATTCTTATCAATGGATCTTAAGCCATTATAAATAACTTAATGTACAGTTTCTGTGTTTGAGACAAATACATAAAATGCGAAAATAGCTAAAAATATTAGTGAATTGATAATAAAATAAAATAAATATAACGATTCTCACGTGGAAGTGTTGTTCCTGGACAACATATTTGAAATCTATAAAGTAAAATCATGAAAAATTTTGAGAAATTTTTCTTGAGCTAAACACTTTTCCTTTAACTTTTAATTACTAATGAATACATTAACACATATACTTACATAAAATAATCACAATTAATTCAGCTGTGATAGTTTAATCCCATTCCTAATCTGCTGCCCTCTAGTGATTTTCTCACAAACAAAAGAGATATGTTAAGCTTAATCAAAATCTTAGTTGTTAGTTGTTTCATTATATTATTGAACGGAGTATTCTTTTCAGATTAGGAAAAATGCTTTGATAAAATTTATGATATTGTAGTATATTGACATATTAATGTGCTATTTCTCTTAAATGTAAAGAAAAATAAAATCAAAAAAAATTATTTTCATAAGCTTTAAGAATCATCAAGTTTCGTCACGGCAAGAATATTAAAAATGAAATTACACTACAAGCAGAAGAAAAAGTTTTTACTTCGTATTTTTTAAAATTATGTTAATAAGTAGAGTCTTTCTATATTCTTGTGAGAGATTACTTTAAAAGAGGTAAAGGAGATTTTAAAGAGTAGATAAAGATCAGAAAAAATTTTTTTTTTGAAAATTAACACTTTAGTGGAACTCATTTTAATATTATATATATACACTTAAAATGAAATAATTGGTTAATTGTAAGCTAAAAAAGAAAATAAAGTTAAGGATCAGTTATATTTAAGACTTTGGGTAATATCTGAATGTATATAATGAACAAATAAAATATTTTATATTCTTACCTATATTATTAAATTTTACAGGAAAAATTCGGTTTTTCTTTAAATCAAATACTATTAACAGAACATATTAGGATGCATAACATAATGATAATAATTCCTTAATTATATATTTTTGTATTTTAATTGACAATCTCTCTATCTACAAAAAAAATGTGGACTAAAAATTTCACATTAATAATCTTTGATATAGTTTCTCAAGGGGGGAATTTGACAATAAAAACTATTTCTCTACCTTAAACTTGAAGAATGTTTGGGTTGACTATGAAAACGTTCAACGTTACAAAAATTTAGATGAGGCAAATTAAATTATGGCCAACGTGCTTAAAAACATCTAACTGAAGATATTCCAAGGTTCGCTCAGTTAGCATTTTGATCAAACTAGCTGTTTGATCAAAACATTTTTACAAATCAATTGCTATAAGCATAAAAGTTTTTCAAAACTAATAGTATTGAAATTTTTGATACCGAATAATATTCGAAAGTTGTTATAAGAGTTTTAATCACCGACAACGTGTTGTCTTCCAGGAGAATTTTTCACATAAAGTGAGACATTCCTCAATTTACGGAATCTAAGAAAGTACCCAGATATTATGTAGATACATAAAGCAAAGCAGCAACATTATATACATGATCTTGAAACTGATATATATATATATATATATATATATATATATATATATTAATCACCCGCCGTGCAACAATGGTTAGAATTGAACTTGGTACTTTTCATAATGGAGAAAGAGGTTTGTTTCAATTCCGGCAGTAGTGTTTGATGTTTAAAGATGTGTTGTGGTTTTGATATTTAACTTTCCATTAAACTAACTACCAAACTACTTTGTAATGTTTTCTGAACATCCAATGCTGCTGCTGGAAACTTTCACAGGTATTAGCTTGTATTCTCATGTCACAAAGTCGAGAAATGAATAAATATTTACGGCTAGTAAATTTTATGAAAAATCTATTATAAAATGAAACTTTACTTTTGATTTTCACAAACAAGAGGAAAAACTATAGTTAGTGAGATAAGAACTTATCAGTATGAACAAATATATGTTCTCTTCTCTATAATACAATACAAAATATTATATTGACTAATACAATACACAGCCGGTTTCATATTATTTAGCAGTTTGTTGGAAATTATTGCGACATTTTGCATATATCATGTATTCGCACATATTTTTAGCCCTGAATTTGTCAAACAAGTGTTCTAGTAGCAGGTTAGAACTTTGGGATTCAAAAACCTGGTTTCTATCTCTGCCACCAGTTATTAACAGGAGAAAGTGAGTTGCTTTTCTCCCTATACATCTGCCGGTATAGGTTACTGGAAATTCCGCTCTTGAAAGACATGAATGGCCAACTTTCTATGAAAAGTCTTGAGAAGCAACAAGAGGGAACAAATACTTTACGAATGCTTTCAGTTGTGAGGTTGTCTGCCACGTTGTGGTGTAAGATAATTTTTTTGATAATATACCCATAAAATAGAGCAAAAAAAGATGAATTCAAATTCAAAATGGTATCGTCAATATTGATGTAAAATAACACTTAATGTCTTCAACAATCACTGAGCTCTCACAGAGTAAAAAGCTTACGATTGTATAAATACATTTTAAGACTTCAAATGAAAATAACAGAAAATTTGTTATAATAACAGAATTGTTGAAATAATAGAAAGAATTGAACTGAACAGAAATTTAAAAATGGCTATGAAAATTTTCAAGAATTATAAGCTTTAAAATTATATTATTTTTTAAGAAATGCCAAACCATATATATATATATATATATATATATATCAGTTTCAAGATCATGTATATATATAATATTGGAAAATACTGATAATCTAATAATTAACTCTTTTACTCTTAAAATCATTATACGCATAAATTATTTAATGGTTTTAAGATTTAAATGTTTCATCTTTTATTAAAAAGTAATTAATCAAAAATACCCCAATTATGATAGTTGAAAATATTTATGCACAAAAAAATTAGGCATTTCATTGAATTAGCTCTTTAAATTTTGGAATGTATAATTTCACACATTTTTGGTGAAAATATTCTTTAGCAATAACTAGAATATTTTGGTATATTTTCATATTGTACAGAAGCGTAATGTCTTTATATTAGTGTGGAATAAAATCACATTGAAATTACTATTTTATATGTAACTGAAATCAGTACATAAAATAAATTAAAAGGATAACTATCAAATATTTTTGTCCTTCCTCTATTAATTTAAAGTATTTAATGATGTTTATTAACTCTTAATTTAGATTATAGGGCATGGAATTTGGAAAAAAAGGAAGACTTTTAAAATATTCTTAATTTCTAGGGTAGGTCCCGGTCTAATTAGCTCTCGTGTGCAAGAAAGAAAAGAACTTTGTGCGACAAACAAACTAAACCAAACCTACATTTCTAGATTAAATTTTTTTAATCTGATATATTTTCATATTGTCAATGGATTTCAAGATTTGCACATTGGAATGTATCATGTCTAATTTTTTTATCAGAAGCTTGTTATATTTTCAAGGGATTTCTCATGAAAGAAAAATATTTCATTTAATAACGGCTATCAAATTCAAAATGATATTAATGCTCAATAAAGAGAAGAGTGATTAATCTTAAAAGTAATGGTAGTTCTGTATTTCAGTTAATGATATATAAATAAAGCAATTTATGAGAGTAGAAAAAAAATTTATTTTAAAGCTTTAAAAATGCTATTGAAATATGCTTCTAGTTTTAAGCCTAGCAATTTAAAACCTCTTATATTAGTCATTAACTTATAAATTTAGGTAAATATTAAATCCCAGTTCGTAGTTGTAATAGGCTTGATAAAAAGAGCAACGAGTTCTTATCTGTGATTATTTGCAATTTAATCAAGAATGACATATAAATATAGATATACATTAAGGAGTAATTAAAGTGAGGCAACTCAACCTTGAGGAGTGACAGTGAAAAATATGTCTTTCAATCAATCATGATTAAGAAAAAACTCGTTAAATATGAAGTAATTAATTTTACAACTTGATTGTAATCTACATTTTGTTTGAATAAAAATAAATTCTCCTGAAATTATTTGCTTTTAAATAATACAAACTGCTTATTTTAAAGAGGGCTAATTTTTAGACATTTTAAATTATACGTTTTCTAGAGGTATTAAATTTTAAGGATTTTAAAGAATTTTCTCACACTTATTAATTTATTCTTCCTAATATTTATTTGTTAAATTATTTTCAGTTTCTAACTAATTAGTATTGAAAATTTTCTTTATATGATTTCTTGTTCGATTTTAAGTCAAATTAGATGATCACGTTATAAGTTAATCAATCTTTTATTTATTAAAATAAAAATTTATGGTATTAATGAAAAACATGAAAATAAAGTATCAAAATTTCTTCACAACAATAAGAAGAAATTTTGAGAGAATTAATGAATTTATATAAAATGTAATAAAGTGCAATAAAAATATGATATATTAATTTGTATCTAATTATTAATAATGAAATTAATTATATTTAAAATACTTAAGTATACTGACTACAAACTTATTTTTCATCAAATAATCCATACATTTTTTTTATAATTCAAACTATAAAGCTATTGAAAAATAATATCTTAAAGAAAATGATAATTTTGAATAATAATCTTCCTTTCTTAAAAAATGAACGGCTATCTTTTGTTTGTTATTGAAAAAATAAATAAATAAATAAATAAAAATAAAAAAGAATAGCCAAATGCGTTAACATGTAAGAGTTACATGCTAACATTCGATGCCTAAAAATGTTTCTAATTTAAAACTACAACTAAAAGCAAAGAAATTTTTAATTTCATGGAGAAGTTGCAAATCATCTGAATATGCTAATTTTTTTTACTGTGCGTTTTAACATTTGTGTCATTGTTTTCAAATTAATCAATCAAACTTACTGAGATAAGCTGCGTTTTTCAGCATGATACTCGATAGAAGCATATGCTAATTAAACACCCCATTAATTCTTATTGGATTCAATCAATATCCTTCAATAATTGATTATAATTTTAGTATTTCAACTCATTTGATACTCATTTGGATATAATTATAGGTATTATCATGAACAAATATTGTACTATAATTAACATTGTACTGTAACTCAAATATTTATGTGTAGTAATATTACTGTTAGAATTTATTATTATCTAATTACTTGCTACCACGACTCTGGGACAACCAACCATTATAAATAAAGAAGTGCATTGTGTTTCATAAACTAATTTGATCAAATAATATCAATTTTGTTAGTAATGCGACTTCTTATCTAACAAGCTAATTTGATATTATTAATTTTTTAATTTGATTGTGGGAATTATAGATAATTCATTGTAGTTGTAGAGAGGTTAAAGATCGTATCTCTTCAAGCTTCAAACATTAAAGAAGTTGCTGAATAAGATATTATTAAGAGCTCAAGTTTCCTGGCATCATCGACTTCGGTGATTTTCTTGCAGCTCTATTCGACTCTCTTGCCAATAATAAATACTCGGTAAAATATTATAATTATACTCCATGAAAGATCGAGATATCTTAGCCTCACAAGGTCATTCTCTATTTGTATAGATTAAAGCACTAAAATAGAGCACTTATTTCTAACCCCTCTAGTCCTGCTATCTGCCTCAACGTGGCGAGGGGGTGACATTGGGAGGAATGGGTGAAGTACGTCGGTAGCCTAGCTCCTGGTAGGGTCCCCCTAGGTCTGAAGGCTATTCCAATTTGCCCAGCTAAAGTTAGCAGGGGAAGCCAAGGAGATAAATCAGACTTCTACCTCAGGTGCTCCAGGCCTTTTAGCCCCACAGAAGCTGTAAAAATTCCCTCTTTTTTCATGACTATACACGTAAGAGCACTGGGAGAGCTATTCCATCAGAGGTAGCAGACACCAACAGACTTGTATTTCCCGTTTCGCCACTGGACATCTGAACTCTATGACTTATGAACAGAGGCAGAAACTTTTTAAGACTTGCCCAAAGTGTAGGTCTGCCCAGGCTTCTCCTGAGCATATTCTGATTTGCCTGGATTTTAAATTGGGCGAAGTGTTGTCTAAACTTCTTTAGTTTTTGGATTTTCTAGGGGTTTTTCGACTCATGGAGCTGGTCTGATTTTTGTCTTGCCAGCTAGGGATCAGAAACAACAACAAAGAACAACATAGTTCTAACATTTAATCTTTATCAAAATTAGCATCCGATACTAATCATGTATATTATCATTCCAACACTTATTTCTTTCTTGGCTTATAATTTAAAGTATATACGTTTTCAACAAATATTTGCACTGTAATTTAATGGCTTTTTGTATATACATATATGGTAACTATATAAACAGCATTTCTAATCTATTTAATTATTCAAAAGTTGAAGTAATATTTTTTATGAAAATATTGTTAGTACAAGAATAGATACAGAAGTCATAACAAAAAAAATAAATAAAAATAAATAAATAAAAAAAAATTATAAAATATTATCGTTTTTTAAAAAAAAAAACATCTGTAGGAGTTCTATCTCTCTCTCTGTGAAGATTAGTTAATTATTAAAACTGTCAGTGCTCAGTGCTCATTTGAAATATTGGTTTAAAACGAGAGCAAAAATTTATGAGTAAAACAAACTAATGGTAGAATTGGAAAAAATAGTTATAATTTATGACCGAGACTACTGGACATATTACCTAGAGTATATAGAGAGCTGATTCATTGAACAGCTCATAAACGTCTTCGTTTAACAATTCAGATTATCAAGAAATGTGATCTTCTCATGAATTACCAGAAATCATAAATTGCCTTTCAGAATTAAATTACATGATTACATAAAAATTATTTAATTGAACTGGAAAATATATAAAATTACTTTATTATGTGGTTTGCTGTTAAGAGGATAATTCTGACATATTTCGTATTTTAAGATAAAATACGAGCTCTTTTCTCTTTTAAACTTACTAATTAACTGATATTTAATTAAAAGAGATAGAAAAACCTTATGATAAAGTAAATGCAACATCAGGAATAATGTGTAAGTTTAACAGATTAAATAAAATAACAAATGATGTACACAAAAAATACAATTTTTTACATGACTCAGTTTTAGATTTAAATATTTCAGTATAAATAACTTAAGTGTTCATTATATATCGAAAAAAATTTATTTTACAAATGTTAAATATATTAAATAAGTATTTTTCATCCATTATTATTCGACGAAAAATATTTATTGAATTTATTAATAAATCTTTCTTTTTTTATTATCATTCTAGGTCTTTTATTTATTTATGACATGAATAACATCGGAATATTTATTTAGTGTGGTTGCGTAGAATATATTTATAATATTGTATAATATTTTCCAACATATTACACAACGTTGTAGAACTTATAAAAGGCAAATTATATTAGGTTGGGGAAAAAGTAATCCATTATTTTTTCGGTAGACGTCTGTAGTGATCGATATCTCGTCAGGTATATATCAAACAATTTCAGATTTATGCTCGTTGGAAAGGCGACATTTGACACTAAAATATCCTCTTGTGGTTTTTTGTTTGATTAATTCAGTTACGAGTACAAGGTTTTAAAAATGGAAGACAACAAACAGAAAATTCTATACATTTTCGTTTTTCTCTTGTAACGGCGAAAAAGATAGCCAGGTGGCTAAAATTGTGAAAGGTGTTTATCGTCCTATATAAGGCTGTAACAACCAGTTACGTACAATTTTTGCTTCATCGATTCCGTTCGGGTATCTTTGATGTTAGAGATGCACCTCGCATGTGGATACAGCATCGTCGAAAATGTCTATAAAATATCAAAAATGATCGAAGTTAACCGCATGGCAGCAGTCGTAACGCGCAAGACCTAAAAATCTACATGAAAGCTGTTTTAAACCTTTTTACAAAGCGAATCCATAAGAAGTTACATAAAGTTCACGTAAAAATAATGGATTTCTTTTTCCCCAACCTAATATATGAAAAAACAATTTCAAATCAGAAAACTTTTAAGTTACACAGATATCATGTAAACTGTTTTATTAATAACGTTCAAAATATGTCTTAAATGTTCGGTGAATGGATGGGAATTTCCTAAACAACGTGTATTAAAAATGTATTCATGCTCGCGTGCGGAATTAGAGACTAATGAAGAAATGGTACACTACGAGCAGTCGAACAAAATGTATGTTTGAAAACTCGCGTCATATTGTTAACAAGAAAACTGTTAACTGCGAATTCTACGAAACTGGTTAGAAACATTTGCTGCTGAGAATCCGATGTGTTTGCCCACAGATATACAGGAATGGTAAGTGAAGTTTACTGCACGACAGTGCATGCCCATATATTGCTATCCATAAACACAACTTTTTGTTAATTGTTAAAACACATCCATCGTTCTCGCTAGAACTGATGCACGCTGATATCTTTCTATTCCCTGATCTCAAACGAATCATACACGTTTTGCAGACATCAAACGTCACGTGACATCTGTACATTTTTCAATCCGAAAAGAGGCTTCCGCCGACTAATTCCAGACGTTTTATCAACGATCTCACACGTGTATTACAGCCAATGGATATCACTTTGAGGATAATTAAAGATACTTTGTTTCCATGCTTAGTTTTATTTGTTTCATGTTTCGATTCACTAAACTTTTTAGACACACTTTGTAAGAGCGTATTTCTTACTTCATGGACCTATAATGATTGTTTGTATTCTGTGCAATTTTTAAGACATTATATTAGACTCTAATATTTGGTTCTATATAATTTATTAGCATATTATGTATTTTTATTTCGGTTTTCCATTAAATTATAAAGCCAAAAAGGGGAATTACTTTCGTTTGACGCGGAAAAGTAAAGAAGTTAATATTAGTTAATTCTACATTTCTTATAAAACTATGGAATTTATGCTCGGTATAGCCTGGTTAGTCAGAGCGTTCGTTTAATTCAATAGGCCGCAAATTGAAAATGTTTTGAAAAAAGAATGAAAGGAGACCTGACATTAGTATTTAATGATTTCGTAACTAAAAAGAATATTTTCAAGTATTCCATATCTCATTCGATTTGCTCTTAGCTGGTACATTCATGAAACCTCATTTATTGAATATTGGTCCAAAATGGCCTTTTGAACAAATCTAAATAGATAGTAAATGTCTTTAAAAAATAGCAAATACCCTTACTTTCCTAAAATCGGAATTTTTCTCTGTAATCTTAATTATACATTTCCTACTGAAAGTCCTGCCCTCTAGCATCTACATACGTACATACATGTATGTATATGTGTGTATGTGCTATGTGAGTGAGTATGTGGTTCTGTATGTATATGCAAATACACACATATTAAACCTAGACTGTATATGTGTTTTTTAATTATACTTTTAAATATAAAATTTATTACTTCAAAGCCTAAAAAATAATTATTTTATATTATACTGAACTACCATAAATATTCTGGTTTTGGTATTATATGTCAACTTTGTTTTTTGGTATGTATTATATTTTTGTAGCATTTTTCTGTTAAATGAAAAAATCAAGTCAAAACTTTATTAATAATAGAATAATTATTTTCAAAAAATTACATTTTTAGAAAATAAATTTATGAAATACAAACGATTTGTAAAAAGAAAAATTCCAAAGAGAAGACTTCAACTTTTCATTTGAAGCATAGTAGTACTAAACAGCAAAAACCTAAGGTTTTTGTGCAGTCTACTAGCCTGGTAACAGAGCATTAAGAACACCGTAATACTACAGCATCTTAATGATGACATGACAGGATAAAAGTCATGGACATCACAGTAAAATATATTGTTAATAAAACTTTAAGCTAGTGAAATCATATAGTTCACTGCCCAAAATCAGTTCAGTTGAAGATTATCCAAAATTCACAAAATTAAAAGTTGTTGAGCATTGAGTTTAGAGAAACATTCACAATTTCTATATTTGATTTCATTTACAACATGCATCTTTTGAAATCACTTGTATTTAGTAAACGGAATTATAAATGGATTCATCATCTACAAATGACGTAGCATAACCATCATCAGAATTGGATATACGCGGATCCAGTAATTTAGGCTCTCTGAACAATCTAAAAGAATTTCTATAAGGAAAATTTAAGATCATACTCTTTTTACTTTTACTTTTAGTGTAATATCCTCTTATAATATCAAAATTTGATCTTCTGATACTTTCATTTCTTTTAGAACGATCAAATCTTCTGGATCTTCGGAACATCCAGAATTTTTTCGGGAACAAATAATCACGATAGGTGTATTTGGGAATGTCTATAAATTCACATGTGGGAAGAATTTGCTTCAATTCTCGTGGAGTATGAAGACGATTTTCACCAAATGAATGTCTTCGAGATTGCATAGGTGACACCCAAGGTATCAAGCGAGCAGGTGCTTGCTTTGGAACAACATGGTGCGCAACACGAATTTGTTGTCTCCATCTATCACCCTCTGTTACGCACAGTTTACACATACGTTGGAAAGCTTCAGATAATTGTACATGTACTTCATCTTTAGCTTTAAGAAACGAAAAATCTGAATTTGCATTTATTTCTAGTAATATAGGTTCGTTGTCAACCATTGTGCAACCAAGAATGATAGTTTCTCGACGAGCTTCGTCAAGCTGTAAAATATTTGTAAAAGGTAATGCAATATTTGGTCTTGGGCCTGCAATAATTCGAGCTAAAGTAGGTAAATTAGTAATTCGAAGCAGATTAGAGAGAAGGTAGACATGATTTATAGTGTGAGCTTCAGGAGTAGATATGCAATAAAATCTTCCTCTAGCATTATAAGGCAAAAATACAACTTCTCCTTGTTGTGTAAGACACTTTAAATACATCATCAGATCTGGATGAATATATCCTTTATAATTAGATACTAGTTTTTTCCGATTTTGGTCTTCAAATTCTCCTATTGTTTTCAGAACAACACCGCCACAAATCTGTAAAATAAAGCGAAAAATTTGAAAATGGTCGAGCATTTTTAAGAAAAGGATTTCATTATATGAAAATATGTTTGAGTAGGAAAGTTACTTACTATTGCTCGCTGTAATCCATCTGGAGTTAATTTCAATCCAATTACTTGTTCTTGAACGAGAAACATTGACCAAGCTGCTCGTGATACTTCCCCAATACTAGAAAAATGTCCTGCTGTCTTCCCATCTTTCATAACTAGTGCCATCCATCCTGAAATAAAAATGAATGGAAATTTTAAATGATTAATTTTAATGAGAAATATATTTAATTAAAAATATTGTTTCTGAACAATTATTCAGTACTTTCTTTTACGTTTTTTCAGACATTTTTCTTTATTTTTTTTAATTGAATAAAGGTATTTCATGTTGTGAAAAACTTAGAATGTTAATAACATTCCTGCATACAAAACTGTAACAACCGTCGAAGTACCTTTATTAGAGTTAAATATTCAAAGCAAACAAAAATGGTTCTACAGAGTTTTACGTCATTTTTATTATTTATAATTTAGATAAAAGTATTTATGAAAAATTTTATTTTTTTTGTAAGAAACATTAAATTTTAACAAATTCCATAAAATTATACTTCCAAAAGATCAAATTAAATTAAAATCTCTTCTATATTACTTATTAAATATTAAAATCTCTTTAAAATCAAATTTTTAAAATTCGGTTATTTTTTTTTTATCTAATAAAAATTTAATTTTCAAAACCACTCAGCAAACATGTTAAAAATATCTTATTCCTTATAATAATAGAATATCTTTTATGTTTAAAAAAATTATTAAAGTATTCTAATTTCATTATGCATGAATTCTTTTATAAGTAAGTAATACCGTATGTATATGTAATCTTTAATTATAGACACAAATCATTAAAATTTTTGTTACACATTTAATAAACTCTATTATTTTTAACTACACTGCTGGCCACTAAAATTGCAATACCAAGAAAAACAAGAGATATCGCAACAAAATTTATTTTATAGATAGCATGTTGATCAAGTATTAAATGATTAAATTTATAGACATCTATGAAGTGTGGTTCCTGCCAAAATGTGTTGTCAGAGTAGCTGCCATTGTTGGAGATCACTACTGCCACACGAATCGGCATTGATTCAAAGAGACTTTTGATGTATCCTTGGGGTAGAGCAGACTAAGCAGCTTCTACACGTTGCCAAAGTTGAACTAATGTGGCAGCTGGGGATGTAATCTGGGTTAATCGTAGAGCAACCATGGACCACATGTTTTCAAAGGCAATGGACGTCTTGCGGACAGACCACTCTACTGTAAACGGCGTCGAATGGTACACATAGAAACTGGATGATGCGTTACAGACTGAATGTGCTGTGTTATGGTTCGTGATGTCACTGAGCGATCCGTCACTGCCATGGACACAATTTGCCTGTCATTATGCGAAGTGGTGCACTGAGGTCGATGTGATCGAACACGTCGATCCGTCGTACCCTCCGGCATCCAACGATCACATATCTACATTACAGTTGTTTGGTTTCGTCTTTATTTATTTATTTTTCTTTTAAAAAACCACAAGAAAAACACAATTGCCGAACTTGAAATCATCGAAATCTCCAAGCCTTAAAGAACGCTTTGAATTAGCGCCACAGGCGCGCGTGATGTGCCTTTGTGCTGAAATTCCAATCATCTGCATATCTCACCTCCACTAATGCATGTTGGAAATTTCATGTTATTGCAGGCTACCTTCAGGGTGTTGCATGTACGGCTGCCGGTAGTGTACCATTATTAGGAAAACAGTTATTCAAATATCTTTTTTAGTTAAAAATTTAAAAAGCAGACATTTTCAGAATATGTTGTTAAATTTACCAGCCTTTTTGAAACATTACAAGCACAATTTTTTAATTAATTCAAAATCCACTCTGACGTTTATTTATTTCAATTAAGAGTTTTTACGACAACGAATGGAAAATTATATTATAATAAAGGAAACTTAATCTTTGAGTTCTACAGTTAATTAAAAATACAAAAAGAAACTCATTAATAAGTCCATGTCGTATGTATAATACGTGAAGTTTTCAAATAAAAAACTCTCTTATTCATAAACTTTCTAATTGTGTGATGACACGTATTGTTGAGCGAGCAGGTAAATAAACATAATTTTAGGTATATGATTAAATTAATTGGCTTCATTCTTCTCACATTTACTAATTTTTTGTTAATTCTCTGAGCAAATAAACCCTTTTGCAATTTTTATGGTATATGTGTTCAATAATAGTTTTTTTTTAAATCAAAGCAATGAGAATTAAGTTATTGCGATGGAATAAGAGCATTTTAGATAAGAGAAATAGAATATTTTATACAAAAACATTAAAGTTAAAAAAGAATCCATAAAATAAAATAATTAATTAGAATATTTGTTTTCTTCAATTTAAACAAATTTTATTATGAAATGAACGGAAAACTCTAAAAACATAGTAATCAATAGTTATACTTCAGTCTTTGAAATCTAGTAGCCGCATGATTACATATAGTGATTCTATATCATAACTTCAATCAAATTCTGTTAAAATAGTAAAAGTTACAAAAAATAAGATAAAATGTTTTCTTTTAAAAAATTATTTTACTGGAATAAGTATCTCAGTTGTTTGACGAAGTTTGGTACAAAAGATAGTGGTCCTCAGAAAAATATGTAAATTAATTTTTGATATATGGAAGGTAGCGAGCGTTATTTCTAGAGTAATTATTCATTTTAATCTTAATATATTCTGATTTTATTTTTCACAAATTTTAATTTATTAGTCCTGTCACAAATATAAATAATTCTTTACACACTGCTAGCCGTTAAAATTTCCACATCATGAAGGAAATGAAATGAAGGATATTTATGGTAAATAGAATGAATTGGAGACAAAATGAATAAATTTGTAAGAATAATTGAGAGGGGGATAAAATTAATGAAAGCAGTTGCAGGACCTGGCCACTAAAATGGCCCTTTCCCAATTAGGCATGAAGTCGAAGTCTGTTTGGATGACTAAAACGTGCTTTTTCAAGACTATAACACTCTTCATCCAGCAACAATAACTGGAAAGGGATGTCGAATCCCTCTCAGCAACCTCTGACCTGATGTTTTCAACCGGTGAAAGGTCATGAGACTATACAAATCAAAACAATAATCGAATACCCTTCATATTGAGGAAAGTCAGAATACGACGTGCGACATTTGTTCTTGTATTATCATGTTGAAAGATGGCTTTTCCCAGGCCTCGAAGATAGAGCATAACTTCTAGGCTTAATATGTAAGGAATGTATCAACCACAGTTCAAATTAAGATCAACTCGAACTAGAGGCGTGCAGTTTTTGTACTCAAAGGTTCCCCATTCCACTACACAGCTGCAGGGACATTATGGTGGCGTTGAATGCGATCAGGCGACTAGCGATCTCCTAGGATTCATCAGATATTTTTATGCCCATCAGAATGCTGCATCCGTTCCATGACTCAACGCAATAAAGGACATTGTGGAACTCCTGCATCCAGAGTTGTCATCGTGAGTACCAAATTCACCGTCTATCTCTATGTTGCATTGAAAGTGAAGCAGTAATGATCACTGTGTTGACTGTCAGTGCTGTTTCAAGCATTGTCGCAAAGCTCACCGTAGCCTAGAAAAAGTTAATGCTCTTTAAAGTGAAGCTCCCGAGTTCTATCTTAGTCACTGTTAAGCAACGGGAAGTGGATGCTGCAGTTCATTCTTCTGAATACACTTCCGTCGAGGTGAGTGCTTGGGAGTTTTCCGAGTTTTTTACTTACGAAACGTAATCACTTCCTTCCATCTATAAAATGCCTTCCTATTCACAGTATGTTTATATAGCTCCAATGCACATTACGTTTTAATAGTGTCTAATGAATCTTCATTAGTATGGGGTGGAAAGAAGGATAATAGTTTAGATGTCAACCTTGCCACTTGGTATTTACTCAAAATTACAAAGTTTTTAGTTGTACTAAGTGGTTTCAGGAAGCAAGAAAAAACAGCAAGAAACGTATCATATTAATCTACTTAAATTATTTTCCCAAAACCTATGGACTATTATGTCAGAAAGGAAACTATTAACAAACTACTTCTCATTAATACAAAATATAAATTGAATTAACTTTAGGTGTCAAACTCTGTGAAAGACGTTAATTACATTTTAAACAAGCCAGAGTAAGGAAAAATGTAGCATCTTGCATAAAATGTAATTTTCTGTAGTTAAAAGTAATTCATAAATAAACTGTTTTTTACTTGACATTATTAATCAGACATGTAACGTCATTTTGTTTTGAAGTCAGAATGATTTTTATGAGTTTCATATAATTTAGAACCCGTAAAATGTATAATGAATCAACTAGGGAAACATAGTTCGCTCACCTTTCTATTATTAATGCTTTCCGTTAACAATGTGTCTTGAATATTTGGCTTTACTCATTTTACTTGGAATATACCATACCTTCATCCAGTGTAATTTTACTCTGAAATAGTCCCAAAGGGATTGCCGGTAACTATGGCAACCTTTTACAAAACTACCTACAATTTCATCGGAAAGAATGCCTCTTGAGTTTATCCTTAGAATTTTTGGTAGATGAATCAATAAATAGGTTTGCATTTCCCTTGATTACTACAACAGTACAACAACAGAAGTATATAACAACAGTTTAAGGGTTAGATCATTTTGATCTAAACTTAAATTATATTTTGTTTTTCTAGCGTAAAATCTATGAATTGTTTGTGGCTTTGCAGCAACTTTTTGTATTCAGTAAAAAAACGTATTTTTAAAAGTTTACAATATTTTTCAGCTTGCCTCAATTAATTAATTATCTTTCAATGATTTTATAACTTTTCTTTTTGAAATAACAATTTTTTTTCTTTGTTTGATAAAACAATGTATTAATAAGGGATTAAAATTCGTTTCTTAATATTCTAATGCGATCAAAAAGAATAATTAAATGCTATTTTTTCATTTATTTGTAACACTTACCACTTGAAGTATGGCCCAAGGGGCTTATAAAAATAATATTTGGTAGTAATATCTTTTTTTTTATTATATTGCTACTCTCCTCTTATTGCTTAAATAATGTTTTAAAATGCACATTCTAGTGTATATAACAAAATTATCATCTTATTGTGCAGCTGTAATGCAATGTAAGAAAACAAAAGTACAAAATTATCCCCAAGTTCAATTAAATCCTTTACCCAAAATTTTAATAACTCCTAATTTCTTAAAAAACATGCAAAGATATTTATAAAATAAAAAGATATAAATTAAATTCTATTAAAATATTTAAAAATATATTAATGCCTACACTAAGCTAAGCATAATTTTAAACAATAATGTGATTCCTACTCAAAAACAGAATGCTAAGTATATGATTTGAACGTGCTTATAATTCAGTTTTACTTCTTGTCAGATAAAAGTAACTACAATCATTAGCACAAGATACGCATTAAATCACATTTAATGCTTGAACTATTTTTGGTGTTGTATTATGGAAGTGATAACTCGGTTTGTGAATTTTAGATGAAATATGGAGTTATTCCCTTCTTTAAATTCATTGGTTGTAGTAATTTTCAGATTTATTTTCATAATTTGACACTATAGAAATCTGATTTGATAACGGACAACTTTACAACAATCATTGTATCCCAATGGAAGAATTTGTGGAAATAAAAACATCAGTTATTATTTGAAGCAGGAAAAATATATTTTTCAATATAAAGGGTTTAAAATAAGAATGATACTAATTAGACAATATTTGACAGCATTGGATTTTGTAAAAATAAGGTTTTATGTATTACTCATGATGATAATAACTTTAAAAATGCTAAAAATATTAATAATACTGAACCATCAGGTATGCTATTCTTGTATACTATGAATATACACACTTTATGATTATGAGAGTTAAATTCTGTCAACATGCTTGGTTAGTATTCAGAAGGAATAAGAACAAAGTATGGATCTGCTCCTTTAAAACATTTTATCGAGGCTAAGCTGTTTGATTATATGAATGTTACATATTTTTGCTAGTCCTACCATAGTATGGCATATTAAATAATAATACCTGAAAAAAAATATTTTAAGGGAAAGTTTTCCAAAAAACTATAATGCAAAGCATTATCAGCTGAAATTAAAAATTATCAGATATTTCTTGTAATAAGCATGATTAAAATACATGAAAATCAGAACTGAAATAATATATGTACAAAATAATATTCGAAAAAGTGTACAAAATCTACAAAATGAAAAATTTATTGGTCTTCGATTTTACAGCTATTTTTAAAATAATTTTTGAGCTGGTAATTATAACGAAATTAAACGGTTAATTAATGTGGCATTTTAAATTTTACTTTTCAAAATTCAAAATACGACATTATATTATCGAAATTTTAATTGTTAATTAAAAATTTCAATGTATGTATAGTAGAACTGCATGTTACACTTTTATAAAGAGATAATTTATTGCAAAATATATTATAGTGGAGTACTAGAAATGTTGAAAAAATAAGAAAACCCAATAAAATCAATGCATCAGGAAGGAACTGCTCTACTTTATAAATCATACACAGGCTAACATTTGAATGGAATAGGAAAAATTATTTTTCATTCTGCGTGTACTCTCAAAAACGTCGATATAAATGGAGCAATGATAAAACGCACCTATCAGCTGGCATATGAAAAACGTTCAATAAAGAAATAATAAGAAAAAAAATGTTTAAGACATTTATCGTTAAAAGAAGAGATGAGCCCTCAAATTTGAATATCGTGAGTGAAAGCCATCGATTAGTTTGTTCTATATTTCATTTGTGACACGTGTCTTCATTTTATTATTTGTTTATTTCCGTATTTAAAAAAAGATGTGCTTCATAAATGTATAGCTTCAATTTCTGTTAAAAACTTTTGTATAAAATTATTTGTTTTGCTCACGAATAGTTAACTAGTTCGATTACTTATATTGATCACAAGGGTTTTGTATAGTTAATTCATATTTAGATTTTTTCTTGGAAACGGTACAAAATACAGATGAATGCATTTACATTACATACATATTGTGTTTAAAGCCCTCCATGATACTCATCTTTTTTTAAGAAAATACTTTGCATTTGAGCAAATTCTTTTATAATGCTGAATATAATGTCTGCAAAATAAAAAGATCAATAAGAAACATTTTCGAAATAACTTAAATTTGTTTTGGTTATGATTTGTTGTTCTAAGACCACTTTTTTCATAGAAAAGCTAACTAGATTAGGATCTACGGTTTAAAATGATTCTGAACCAATACAGACATCCATTCCTGAGATGGAAATTGAACCTACGAGCTGTTTAAAGAAGGGCAGAGCAAGGAGTATAATATTTAGAATATACATGCATATTTATACATACATATATATCATATCTATTACGTATTGCATGTAATTGCATGTATATTTTAAATGTTTAATTTTTGTTCTTGTTCCTCTTTACTGCTCAACAGCTTGGAATATTTAATTCCCATCTCAGACATGGATGTTTTTAGTGATTCGGAATGCATTTTATGCCTTAGATTCTGGTCTAATTAGTTTTCATGTGAAAATAATAACCAAAACAAATGTAAGTATAAATAAAAAATATGTTCCCATTGATTTCTTTTGAAAACAGTAAGAACTGAACCATTACTGCTTGAAAAAGTTTACGATTTGTACAAGATGTCATTAAGTTGAAGATACACACAATCAGAAGGTTTTATACATCGTTTCATATAATGAAGCGCATATGATCTTTTGTTTGAAAATATTAAGTATGAGAAAAATATTTACCTACCTTATTTATATACTATATTCACCGGCATGCACCCCCTTTTCATATAGATTTTTGAAGGATAAATCCTTAGAACTGATCATAATGTTAATGAAAATTAATTAATGTATGATAGAATCACAGGAAAAAGTTATACCTTATTTAACATATTTTGATTTATGGTATCATAATTTGTGTTAATGTAAAAGTGTCTTAAGTTTTTCCGTTTTCTTTAGTTTCATTTTTTTTTCATAAGTTATCATTTTAATTCATTTTAGAAAGCATTTATATTTATTTTAAATCTGAATAAATTTTAATACTAATGGGAAAGTGTTACATTGTTACATACCCCAAGCTTTTCTTTAAAAATATTTTTGAGAAAAATCAAATTGATGTCAATAATGTTTAGCAGTAAAGGCATTGTAAAATAAAATTTTATATAGTTCACAAAAAAAGTTTTGCTGTGTCTTTTTAGTTGTATAACAATTACAGCATCAAAAATTTTCAGTTCATGACGTACTACATAACTAAAATGAAACTGCTTATCAAAAAATATTTTATACAGCTCAGTAGATTTTAAAGGAATGTGAATGTTTAAAAAATTTGTTATGCTGAATAATCTAAAATTATTTGAAAAGCTCAATGTGATCTACTTGAAGGGAATTAGCGTTTCAGTTGAGTTGATTTGCAAAAGAAGCTGCTTTAATAATCATAGATAGACATCTTAGAATATAAAGTTGAGGATATATGCTTGGTTGAGTTTAGTAAAACCAAATTTATTCTTGAAAGGTAAATATTTCTGACTAGACATTTATATGACAAACGTAAGCTTTAATGTTATTTTTGTTTGAATTATTGATAATATTTTAGTTAGGAAATTATTTTACATAAAAAAAGCTTTAAATTTAATCAGAAAGAAAATATATAAACGTACTCATCTTTCAAAATTAAACTAAACAAACTGATTGATTTAATTTTAGGAAATGAGTTAAGAAAATTGTTGTACTTGCGAAAAAAATGAGTGATTTAATTTATTGAATTCCTATTGGTTATTTGCTAAATTATTTTATTGTTATAAATACTGATACATATATCTGAAACTATTTGTAGTAGCTTATGGCCTCAAAAATTTATAAAATATCAGCCTTGAAATTTTTGTTAGTTCATTAACATTTGACAAAATACTTTGATTTTTATGTCTAGATTATCAGGATTTTATATGAAATGTGACCTACAAAATCCAATGTGCGAATCTCTAAATTTAATTGCAAAGTATAAAATAAGTTTATTTAACTCTTTACATTTACTCTTGTGTGTGTCCATCGAAGATTTCCGAATATAATATCTTGTTATGCATGTAAAATATAGCATGTTAAATTTTAAATTAATTGGAAAAAAAATTAAAAGTTAAAATTGGAAATACTGATTTCACAAATTAAGAACAATATTTTTATTTAACACACATGTAAAAGAAGTGAAAGCAGAACAAATTTTCTATAAAAAATATATTTTGTCTAAATAAGAACATAATAGAACAATTAATAACATATTAAGATTCATGAGTAGCAAATGTTTGTGGAAGAGAACCTTTTATTCTATTCTATAAACTTACGGCCGTATTCACCAACCAAAGTTAAACGAGGTTTCAGGGTAAAGGGCGAGTTAAGTCATGAAACGTTATTCACCACGACAAAAACAGCAATTAACTCGCCTATATGGATCCCTAGAATAACTCTACGATTTCGGAGTGTTAGCGCCAAGTCAGCAAAGAATAGCGGACTTAAGCTATATGTTTGTTGACATTGATGTGCAAGATTGCTAGCCAATCAGAAGCTGTCTTACATGTCGTGTTCGGTTAACTCTAAAGTTGTTTTACACGGGAATTTCCCAGCTTCGTAAATAAGAATCGGTGATTCATGCCAAAGTTGAGTTATATCCGAGTTAGGCTACACTCAAGTTAACCCGTGATTGGTGAATACGGCTGTTAGAGACGTGCATTTTTTAGATATGTTGCGGTGACTATAATTTCTTCCTTAGTAAATTATCGATTCTAGCTTGAAATTCCCTCTCTTCAAAAAGCCCTTAAACAAAAAATGTTTTTTCTTTATTAAATTACTGAGATAAGCATTTTCACTCATTGATTATTAAGAATCCGTCTCTAAGTTTTGAAACTCCCTTGGTTCAAATAAAGAATGTTTTTTTTCTTAAAACTCATTGTAAAAGATATATTTAATTGAGGATTTGAAAGTAAAGTAAATGTAACTCAATTAATTTTATTCGGTCAGTTATCTGAAGGATAAAGTTGAATGTAAATCAAATTCATTATATATTAGTTCCATATTTCTCAGCAAGTTCTTAATTTTTTTCTGCAATTTTAATATACTGAAATATATTAATATTATTTTCAATAGACACGTTAATATTGAATATGTTATATTAGTGTAGAATGTTTTTAAGAAAAGAAAATCGTGATATTCATAAACCTGATTCTATGTTGAGTATAAAACAGGAAAAATAGAAAGAAAGGGGTCTCAAATCATCATTCACGATTCATGATAGTACACAAGAGAGAATAACGAAAATCCGAGAAAACATGTGACTATTACTCTGTTCAGAATTATCAAGGATATTTATTTTGAATGACGGATAGAAATTACTATGCATTTGCCCAAAATGCTACAGTAAAAGGAATGAATATCATGCCTATCAGCAAAAATATCTCTCGGAAAAAGCAAAATTAAGTATTGTTAGTTTCTATTTAAAAATTGAGTTTCTCAATCACGAGATACAAAGCACGCTAAATATTTATAAAATTTTCATGGAAGTAGCTGCACTTAAAAGGATCATTCAGTTGTAAAAGATTATGTATGCTAAAAGAAAGCTAATATTTCTCCCTATTTCATCTGGACATTTTTTGAGTACGTTTCATCAAGTTGAATCAGTTAGATCGGTTTAAGGATGCGTTATTAAAAGAAGGAGCGTTTTATAACTTTTGAATGTCATTGCATGTAAAGATACAAAAAATTATATCAACAAATATCATTATCTATACTTAAATTGTATTTTGGGTACTAATTATTTCGATTTGAAGGCTAACACAAAAAAATATTTCGTGTATTCTCTCTATATAATCATTGTGAAATAACGTATGAATAAAGAGTCATTGTGAATAAAGATATTTATAGTTTTTTTAATTATAAATTTGAACTGATATTTTTGTCCGATAAAAAAAGTTTTTATCATTTATGAAATACTCTCGAGATGTTTGTCGGAAATACTTATTAGCTTAAACAAATTTCTCTAGTTAGTACTATGGCGAAATTGAAAAAAATGTAAAAGTAGACTTCTTTTCAAATCAGCATGTAAGGGATCCTGTGCTTATGTAATTAATGTAATTATTTATGTGATTAATAATACACTAAATTTCGTAAATAATCTTGAATGTTTAAATAAAATTATTTTTTACATTTCTGAAATAAATTTCTACGTACTGTAAGAGATAAAAGTTTTTCAACACGTACTAAGAAAGAATTATACATTATGGGAAAAAATTTATTTTAATGTTATTAATTTAAAAAGTAAACATGCTTTATTGCTTATAATAACAGTTTATCATTATAATTTTAAGTTAACAAAGTTTTACTTATAAAATTATTTTCATTTATTATTCATACATTAAATGAAATTATCAAACTATGTAATTCTACTAAGTATAAGAGTACTAAGTATTTCTTTTAGTTTGAAATTTAATCATATGGAATTATCTTAAATATCTTTTTAAGAAAATTTTAATTTATTATTTTAGCAATATTGTAGCTATAGTCCGTAATATTCTCTACTATATTTTATTCCTTCTTTGAGATATAAAAACATGTACACTATTTAAACAAGTATTCGATTTACATATAATTAAATCTACAATAATATTCTTATATTCCTAATTTTAAAATATTCTAGAGGTGCTTGAAAATTTGATTAAAATACTTTCTGATTAATGCGCTCTCGTAGCATTACCATTTATTTGTAAAGGTCAAAGGGTCAAAGTGAATGCCATCTACATTCCACAGAACAATCGAAATAAAATATTTGTTCTGTTTCAAGTGATGACATATCATTCGAGAGAAATATGTTGCATTGAAAGTGTGTTTATATTGAATTCTTTACGACTTTATCAGCCGTCCGTGAAGGACTGCTATTTAAGTTTGCAATGAATTTAAGATATCAAATGTGTGGGGATTGCATTTTTCTCTTCTTGCATCCGTCAAACATAACAAATTCAAGCAATATTTTGGGTGAAATGTAACTATTTATTTCTAATTCTACTGAGCTGAGCTCTCGCAATGCTAAAATTGTCCCCAAAAGCGAGGGTGTTGTTCAGGATCGATAGCACCAAAATAGAAATTCATTGAGCGACTGTGCTGTTAGTAATTGACCTAACAATGTAGTCACTTTACTCACAAGAGAAAAAGAAAAGCATAAAGCATATGTGTTACAAAGAAAAAAAAATTAGAATGAAGCTCCGTTTTGGAAAGAGTGAAGTATAGAGTAGATAGATGAAGGGGGGGGGGAGAGAAGTGTCATACACTCTGAATTCACACATTTTTTTTTATATTACTGCTTAATATGTGGTTTATTATACAAAAAATATCACTTAATATGCAGACGTAACAAATTTACATATTTATCATATTTTAAATATAACTTTTAAGCAAATTATTTAAAAGCGAAAATCAGGGTTTATTCAATAATAACTATTTAAGATTGTCGAAGTATTAATTTTATTGAGTTTCCATATTTTTCAATTTGAAATGTTTACACCATCGAACAGTTTTTAGCATAAAATTTCTTCAATTAAAAACTTTTACTTTTTTTAATATTCATTAAAAATCGGAAAAAAAAAATAAATTTCACACATTTAAAGCTTTAAATAACAAGAAAACCTGAGAATTAAGAATGAAATCATTCATATTTACATAAATGTTTATAACTATTAGGTTGGTGAAAAAGAAATCCATTATTTTTACGTGAACTTTTTGTAACTTCTTTCAGATTCACTTTATAAAAAGGTTTAAAACAGTTTTCATGTAGATTTTTAGGTCTTGTGCGAAGCTACGACTGCTGACTTGCTGTCAAGTTGGATAATTTTTGATATTTTATAGACATTCTCGACGATGTTGTATCCATGCGAGGAGCATCTTTAGCATCCAAATACCCAAATGGAATCGACGAAACCAAAATTGTGCGAAACTGGTTGTTACAGTCATATATAGGACGATAAACACCTTTCACAATTTTAGCCACCTGGTTAGCATTTTCGCCATTATAAAAGAAAAACTAAAATGTATCGAATTTTCTGTTTGTTGTCTTCTATTTTTAAAACCTTATACTCATAACTGAATTAATCAAACAAAAAACCGCAAGAGATTATTTTAGTGTCAAATGTCACCTTTCCAATGAGCATAAATTTGAAATTGTTGGATAAATACCTCACGAGATAGCGATCACTACAGACGTCTACCGAAAAAATAATGGATAACTTTTTCCCCAAACTAATATTTTTACTTCAACTCATTGAGAACACTAGATGTATTTATCTAAAAATTTGTATTAGATATAAACTATAGATCATATTTTGCATACTTTATACTAACACAATAATAATTTAAATTCAATTTTCATGTAATTATTTTGTGCGTTCTGTTTGCTACAAAACTTTTTGGGCTTTTGTTAGACAAATATTCATGAAATTTGTTTTGCATTTTATGATTAATAAATAAAATAACTGAAATAAAGAAGAATAGGTGTCGAAATTCTTTATCTAAAATGTCTCAACATTATAAAACTAGAAATATTTTTCTTTCAAAAATTAAGTGATTTTTAAGATTTTTCATTGCGAATTCAATGATTAGATGTAATAAATATATTTTTTTCATAACTCAAATTGGAAGTTATCATGTTTGCAATTTTTTTAAAGCAAAACAGATAGAAAGTTTTATTTTCTGTGAAATTCGTGTCTAAGCATTTCTTCGTTCTATCAATGAAGTAAATCTAATGTTGGATATAGAGAGAGAGTTTCCTTAAAAAAAGTTACTTACAAATTCACTATTCATTACCAAAGCTAGAAATTGGAACATTTAAAGTAAAACATTTTAAGTAATACATAAAATTAAATGCACAAACTTGAATTTTATCTGTGTTTCTATTTCATGTCATTTAAAAATTTATTCACTCATATTTTTATATATTACTTACTTTTTACGTATTACTTTTTTTGTTTTATTTATTTCATGCCATTCAAATTTGCTCTCTTATTTTTTATGTATTACTTAAAAAATAAGAGAGCAAATTTGAATATATTACTTAAAAATTAATACTTGGTTGGTTGGTTGGGTTTTATGGCGCAAGGTCCAAAAAGGACATGCTGCGCCAAGTGTAAGATTTTATTAATATTATTATTATTTATTTATTTTATTTTATTTCTTTTTTTAAAACCGAAACAACAGTAAAAATGAAGCCCTTTAAAAAACAAAAAATTTTGTATAAAATGTTATTAAAATCTAATATATATTTAAAATAGTAAGTAAAATATAAAAAACTATAAATTTTATAACCGTATATACATAAATAATAAATTAAATAAAATTTAAAAAACCAATTGGTCTCAAAAAGGCAAATAGGTTTATGTGGGGAGGTTCCCCCAACAAATCATTTAAAGTTATAAAATCAGTTTTAAAAAAATATAAATGTTGGTTGTTAAAATCATGACATGAAATTAAAATATGATATATTGAATATGGTTCATCACACGTTTCACACCAAGGATTTAACTCGCTAAGGAGTAAATGTCTATGTGTGAAACGTGTGTGTCCGATACGAAGGCGAGTTAATCTAACGTCAGCTCTTCGCAGAGGTAAAACTGATAATGTGGTGAGATATGGAAATATTGTACACAATTTGTTGGTGACCTGCATGCTCCAAAGTTCCTGAAAGAGAGTATAGACTAGCTTTTTCACACCCTTTCTCACATCTAAAAGAGGGACAGTTGGTTGTACTATAGATGACCCAGCCTTAGCAGCTGTGTCAGCCTTTTCATTTCCCTCAAGACCTACGTGACTTGGGATCCAACAGAAGATTATTTCATAACCCTTACTAAAAATTAATACAAATTTTCAATTTTTACGATCGTTTTGATTTTATCCAATATAGGATATTAATAAATTATAAGCAAAAAAAGAAAGCTTATTTTGCTTAAACGTAAACCTCATATGAAATGAATACCAAAATCAGAAATTAGAAAAAATAATTAAACTCCCACTAGAGTTAAACTTTCTCTATTTTATTCATCAGAAATATAATTAAAATTTCATATTATTGTATTTATAATCACTCTCTCTCTTATATTATTATAGTTAATTATTTATATTTAAATCCATGATGTACCTCAGAAAATGCGTTAAATTCAATGTTACTAATTAAGAAAGCTTCAGAAAAACTAGACTGAACACTACAGAACTTAAAGTTTGAAATATTATAAACCTTACAAATTAAAAAAAAGTACACAAAAAATAAAACAAACATTAATTTATTATTAGCTGAAAATTTCGTAAGCTAAAAGGAATTAAAATTACCAATAGATTAGAATAACATATTGTTACAAAAGAATAACGTATAGTATCTTGCTCCAAAAATAATTTGTGGAGAAATTGAAATGAGAATAATTAACGTTAACCCTTTCAATCCGAAGAATGTAAAATACCTTTTCGTCACGCTTTGGATCTAAGCTCAAGGACATTTTTTGTCCAATTATTATGCGTAATGCATTTGGGATATTTGGTATTATTTTATCTTTGGACGCACGCAAATGTCACAATGAGCCGGAAGAAAGCTGTACATGATATAAGAAATAACTAATGAAATACTGCATTGCGACGGAAGAAAAGATTTAAATATTACTTTTAAATTAAAACTCTAACTTAATAGTATTAGCACTAAAATCATGTTGAGAGAAATGAGTTTTGAAAACAACTTTTTAAATTTCCTTAATTCTACTACACGTGTTACTATTTGCAGAAAATATATTCGTTCCTTGCTATTGAACTAATATTTCTCAAATCGAGTATTTTTTTTAAATTTTATTCTTTTTAGCATCAAAATATTTTTTTGAAATTTTTAATGTTTTTTTGCACTTTTTTTTTTATCGAAAACGATCCAACTAAATCTTTCAGTAACAAAAGCAATACTTACAAACATACAATTATGAAAGAAAGTGAAATAACGATTTTATTTTTGGTGAATTTATCAGAAAGATAATAAATTCACCAAAAATTTGAATTCAGAAATTTATGAGTTTTTGACAAAACGAAAGATATTAAAAACAGCGGACAATTTTAAAGATTTCGCAGTGTTAAGGTAAATTTTTTCTACAGCTTGTCAACACTATATAATAACTATACATTTATTATGCAGTTAAATTATAATTACGAAAAAGTAAAGAGAGAGAGAGAGTAAATATCATAGTCTTTTTCGAAATGTATTATTACTGAAAATTATCAGATAGGTTAGTTCTTTATCATCTTTTTCATTAAGATTTGGTATAATCATTTAGATGATACAGGTATTGTATGATACAATTTCTTGACTGTAATTGCAAACATAATTTAAATAGATTTTAATATTTTTATAGTTACTTAAAATTAACTTTTAAAAAATCTTACTTTACTTTTATTTATTAATTTCTTCATATAAATGTAGTATCCGATGAAATATTTAGTGAATGATAAGCACGTACTTATTGTAAATAGATGTTATTGTATTTTTATGAGAATGAATTTTATTTCAATGCGAATCATATCTAAATTTATGGAGCTTCAATTTTCAGTTATAAACTGAAAACTAATAAAAAGTATATTGTCATTTGAATTAATAAGGACTTTAAGTAAAAATTTGAGGATTTTTTAAGAACAATGAGCTTAAAAAGCAATAAAAATTAAAATATAATCTATAATTTTTTTTACAGAAATATTTTAGAAAGAGCAAAATCTCTTATCATCGTAAGACTAAAAGCTTCTATATTGTGTATTTAGAGATACTATTTACATGATTGTGAGTAATACCTTAGCCATTCCAGTTGCAAATATTAAAAAATTTTCAAAATTGTAATTAATTATACTATGCTTTAAATTAATATGCATAATATACTAGCTAAATGTACTCCCTTCACTGCATTTCGTTTAAGTCATTTTATCGTGAGTTCGTTGAATTTACAATTTACACCTTAACGCATGATTAATTAGTTAGAATTTCATCAAGGGAAAAAGGAACATCTAGAGTTTGGGAAAAATCCCTCCTAGTTATGAAATGAAGAGACAAATATTAAATTAATGCAATGAAAATAACATACGCTTGAGGAGTTTTTTTTATTTATTTTTTTGCATACGGCAAAGTGGAATAAACAAAAACTCAAAGAACAAATACCCACTTCTAACTAGTTTCTTTTTAAACATGAGAGAATGAAACCTCATAGTTTAACACATAAAAGTACAAAAAAAAAAAAAATAAAAAAAAAAAAAAAAACTCTTTTGATTCGAGTTTTAATTTAAATGTATAATTATGAAGTGCTCTACAGTTTTACATATGTATAAAAGTGTACACATTACAAAATAATTGAATTAATAGCTCTCCTAAAAAGATCTTTTGCGTCACAAAAAGAGCTCTCGTGTACGGATAAGCAACATATAAAGCGAATGAAATACATGATGCTTGACAGATCTTTTCAGTGACAAAATTATTAAATGCTGAAGTTACAATTATTTTCATTCACGCTCCAATGCATTTCCAAACTAAGACATATTAGGAAAAGCTAAGATAAATTTGTTGAATGGGTCAAAAACAATACTTTAAAAAAAATAGTAAAAACTATTTTTAAAATAATTACATTTTAAAAGTGTAGAAAGAAGGAGACATCAGTTGTCGAAAATAATTTTCTTTCACAGTAGCTATTCTCTGTAAAAATATGACAATTTTATGCTCAAATGCTATAATTAAAATTCTGAGCGAAAACTCAGTTTTTAAGTTACTGTAATACAGAAACCTATATAGAAGTTTCAATCTATTCCACGCCACAGTTCTCAATTCAATCTCACACAAAATTTTGCAGACCAGCAGAATAAGTGTTTTATTAATATAGATAATAAATTTAATATTGGTTGATGAGTTCTTAATATCCGTAACATTTATTCAAAATAAACTTTTATTTGTGCTTACAAATTATAGATCAGTGCATTAATGAACGTTTGAAATTTAATATTTTATCTAATATATATATATTGTACACCAGATATATTGATATTAAAAGTGTCCCATTTTTCTCTATTGCTTATTTAAATTAACTCATGAATATGAATTTTTGAATATGAAAATTGTACAAAAAATATAGAGAATTCTATTATATAAATCAGCAATCTATAGATAAATTTGTTTAAAAGTTAACAATTTTTATTCACTTAAATATTTTAAAACTAAAGCAGAGCTTTTTCCTTCGAATATAATTAAGTATTTATAGTATTTTTTAGTATTTAACTAATGAGAGAGAAAAATTATTTTTTCATGATTTGATTTTACAAAAACAAATTATATAATGACTCCAAGTAAAAACAGACTATTTCCGATAAAAAATGAGTTACGGATTCAAAACCATCCTTAAAATGTCATCAAGCTTATAATGAACATTTTATACAACTAATACTAATACAGATTTATTGCGAAGAAGAATGCATTAAAAATAAAAGAACTCATGAATTTTAAAGCAGGAGAGAACTTTTAATCTATGGATTATGATCAATACTTTAGATCTATAACTGTTTAAGATCATTTTCTTCGAAAAATGCACAACATTAAATGTTACAAAAATACCTCCATTTCAAAGTTTGTTTTGATTCACACAAAAAATAAAATAGTAAAATTAGTAGATCTAGTAAAATTAAAATAGAAATATAGTAAAATTAAAGCAGTTTTTTCCGTGATTTTGGATCATAGCTTCAATAATATTCTATATCTAAAAATCGACAAAAGTTGAAAAACATTCTACATTTGACAGGACACAATCACACACATTTAGTAATGATGAGTTTATGTGAACTACTTATGAAAAATTGAGCAAGAAAAATAGGATTAAGAACATTGTTTTTAACCTTTTTGTGGAAAAAAATAATCGAATTTTATTTTAAGTATTGCTTAAGGAAATAAGTTATTGTCAGTAATTACAAATCTAATGTGGGAATGAACCTATTTAAAAAATAATACCGTTATAAACAGGGAAGAATCAACTGATAATCAACGGCATGGAACAATAAACAAGCCTTAGTTTTCTGCTTAAATCAAGATCACGGGTAATGAAGATTAGCTGATCAAGATCACGGGTAAAATGAAGTGACATTTGTGGCTTAATCTGAGCAATATCGAAGTTTACTTTATAACTGCTAAACCCCCTCCAATTGACATTTTTCTTTTCTCAGAATGCTTACAGTCCACGTGCGCAAAATGTGACTGTAGAGAAACAAGTAAACCAAGCCAAATCAATGCTTATAATATTAATAAATTTATAAATAGAAACAATTTTTATATTTTAATTAATTTTGTTTTTTTTTAAATTGATTTAAATAAAATGAAAATTGTTATAATTTTCATCAGAAAACTTAAAAATTAAGTATTATACTATTATATTTTATACATTATTAGTATTACAAATTTAAACTAAACAATTATTTTTAATTTATTTATTAACTCATAAAATATATTTTTGCATTTATTTTATCACAAAACTTTACAAATATATTAAGTATTATATGCAATATTTCATAACATCAAAAACTTAATATTTGGGACTCTTAAAAAAAAGAGAGAGAGAGAGAAATGTTACTGACCGCATTTTACTTTGCTTTACACTAAAGTGTGTTCACACTTTCAATTAACTTTTTCAAATTTTACCAAATAATAATTATGGCATGATAAGAAAATTCTGTTTATATTTTAATTTTTAACATTATTTAACTAAAGTTGACTTAAAACAGTTCATAGCTTAAATTTAATATATTTTAAGAAATTTACCCAAAATTTATACTTTTAAAATTATATTGCATATTCATAGTTTAAGGAAATTAAAATAAAACCTCACTGTTTATTTGCTGATATTTATTTAATTATACTATTGATAATAAATTTAAACTTAATTTCTCTATAAAACAACCTAAGAATAAATTATCATATTCATCCTCGACAAATGAACTTTGAAAATATAAAAAAAAACTTGTTTAACTCCTCCCAATTTGTTTTGAGTCTTATCTGGAATACAAAAATTTAAATGAATTTATTTATTTCTAAAACTGTCACTCACACACAAAAGTTTATAAGTAATTTCTTTTTTAAGCTTAATATTTTGATGTCTTTAAAAGTTTTGTTGGATGAACCAGATGAGTTCATTCTCTCTTCAGACATATTTTTTTATTTTCAATTGTGAGTAAATGTATCTTTTTGGTACTTTATATCCTTTAATAGAAACATTACAATATTCCAGGAAACTTAAATTTTTTTAATTAATAATCAGCTTTATGTAACTTTTCATTGTTGAGAAGAGTAAATTAAAAAAAATACTTGAACTACTTTTAAATATATATTACTTAAATTATAATAATTTATATTTTTTCTTTAATTTAGTGAAAATTGGTAGTACTGAAAGTCTAGCATATATACTTAGAGAAATTCTAGATTTCATTACAAATAAATGATTATCATGGAAAGTTATTTCTATTAAAAATACATTGAAAAACAAAAATTTCACTTCAAAGAAATAATTTTGTTTTTTTATCTGTGTATCTGTGTATATTTTTGAAAGTAATAGGTCCAAAAATGGAAAAAATTAGTGATATTATTTATTATTTTTAATTTTTTTAATACATTGTTTTTGAGCACATATTTTCCTACACAAAAAATTACTTAATTAAAAGTATATTGAGTTTATGAGGGTTCTGTCCAATGCTATGATAAACAGAGATCTAGATTACATTACATCAGAATATTAAAAAATATTATATGAATATTTTAATTTTTATGTTGTTTCAATACATAGGTTATGAGAGTCTTGGAATCCAGAGATTTTGGTGTACTTACATGCATAAAATTCAAGAAAGAATATGTCACATTTTGGAGAAAATTTATTTTATACTACAAGGTATATTGAAATTTTAAAAAATATGAACTTTTTTGCGTTATTAAAATTTACAATCATTAAAAGAAGAAAAGTAAGACTTAACTTAGGAATCCATAATATTAGTCACTTGTTTTAAAGATAGTGTATGCAGTATAAAATAATAAAATACAAAAAAAAAAATATTTCAATCAACTTCTTATATAAATAACACCCGTGCCGTTCTGCTCATAATAATTTACTATAAAAACTATTAAATGAAAGAGAAATATGAATTTGATTGTAGTTAATCTAGTAAGTTATTTTGTTATTTTATGCTACATTATAATATTTATTAAAATTAAATTGTTATTAGTTACAAGTTAAATTGTTATTAAAAGTAGGAGTTAAAACTTTCCCAAAATATTGTAAATTATTTAAGATACGAATTACACATTAACAGAATTCCATTGCAGTTAAAAAATTGGGGTAAATCTAAAATAAGCAAAGATTTTCACCTGAAAAATGCAATGATGCTAAATAATGATTCTAGAAATGAAAATAGTTTTTTTTGTATATGTTTATAAAATATTTTACTCTCTGTGTATTTTACTCTCGTAAAATCTTTCTGAAAATAAAATTACTGAAAACACTGAAAGAGAAAATGTTCAATATTTAATTTTAAAGTCTGTTTTTTTTTCTGTTTTATGATATTTTTAGGCGAAAAATATTTGATGTCTAACCCGTGGTTAAATGATTACTGATACTTATCTTGATTTTCCTAAGCATAAATGCAAAACTAAGAGATGGATTTTTCATTTCAATAAAGATGTCGCCAAAACCAAGTATGTCAGATTAACGTAATAAATTTGTGGACAAAGGAAATCAGAAAATATGGTAAGCTGTATCAAACTTATGCTGATACTTTTGTTAAAAACTAAATCAAGTATAATAATGTATTATTTCTGTTTTACTTCGTGTTTAATGCTTTACTGCAAAACTATCATATAGATTTTAACATAATGAATTGAATTGCAAATTTAGAATTAACAAATAATTTTTATAATGAGTTATTTTAAGTAAACTGAAGCAAGTGCATGAAATAAAATTTATAATTGCTGAAATGTACATAAAATCATTTTATTATAACAGACAACGATTCTGTTAACTTAATGTGAATACATATTTTATGTTTTGAATAACTTCGTTAAAATAAAACCTCCATTTATAAATTGTGACTTTAATATTTTGAAATAATCTAAGTAATAATTTTTGGGATATCGTAATGATGGTAAAAAGAATTGAAATGCATATACATAATAAGTTTTGTTGATAACGAGAAAAAATGTTTCGTCATCAATTAAAAAAATATTTTTATTTATTAAACTCGACTTTTTTTTACAGAAGAGACGTAACATTTTTTGCAAAATCCAAGCACGCATACTCAATATATTTTCTTATATTTAATAGATTTTTTTTATTTCCCTTATGAAAAAATTAAAACTATATAATTTTATACTTTATCAATTTTTTAACAACTTTAACTGATAATTTTAATCATAAAGCATACGTGAGAAAAACAATAAATTTTGTTACGGATAATTGTGCATTAACAAAAGCGTTTTAATGCTAGTAAAATATAATGGAATGATTTTAATGATATAACAAAGAGTTGTATATAATTTCCGTTCTATATTGTCTATAATACGCTACAAGAACTGAATAATGTTTAAGAAATGTTTCGCATAAAATATTACAAAGAATGTTGAAATATATGGAATATTATTAAGTCATTTTCAATAGATTGATCGGGTTACGTTGTAATTAAATTTTTGAGATATAGTTATTGAGTATTATTCTAATGAAAAGTTTGAGAGAATATAATTTTAGAATTAGATAAGATACATATTCTTTTTCAGTAATAAGTTGTACATATTTACTATTAGCATTATACATTTTTTTTAAAAAGGATAAATAAATATTTATAAGTCACGTAGTTTTTGTAAATATTTTAATCACAATTTTGAATTATTTGTTCTTAAGTTAGTGATCATATAAATATAGATTTTTAATAACATTTGAAACTTTTAACAAACATATATTAGTACTAAAGAACATTCTTACCTGGATATGTGTCTGGAATGATTAATGTTGGTCCAGAAGGCATTATTTCTCCTCTATCATTTACTGACAAAGCACGGCTATGAATTTTGCGACATTGATATACCTTAAATAATAATATTGGTTGCTCTAATTTGAAATTTCCTGGAATCTGCAGTCGCTTATTTTCACTTTCATGAATTTTTACTACTTGAGGTAAAGTGAAATTATTGATAAAGTCATAAATCGTTATTGGTTCGTCTGTCCACTCCGTATCAAACAAAGGTCTTCTGAACATAGCCATGAAAAACTATCAATATCTTCGATTTTATATGAGTTGTTCACAAGATTCCGTTGGATGATCACTACAAAAGGTGATTTTCCTATATTCGACAAATTTGATTTTCATGGACTTCATAAATGGTGCGATATGAGGCGATTGATTGCCTCCAATAGTGCTTTTAAATTAATCTGATCTTGTTATTACCTGAAATAAGCACATAAGAAAAGCACTAAGCTAATTAACTGATGGTCGAGGCTTTTTAGTCAGCTAAGAAATACTAAGTAAATCTTTAACCAAAAAGCAAATGTTAACTTTTATCAGAGCAAGCTTTTGGTCGACTTACTCCTTAAATCGTTGAGAGCAATTCTGATCGAAGCGTGTTTAAGTCTCAGATGACGAATGAAATCCTAAAAACAGCTGATCACAGATAACCTTGTCTTTTTTTCATCCTTGTTTCCTCTTTTTACGCTTCAAAACTTTTCGCTTTGGTAAGGCTTCGAAAAATGCTGTTCCAGTGATCTACTACAGCAAGTGTCTGGGAGTTGCTGAAGACGAAACGGAAATAACTATAGCCGTGAGGGCATTGTTTCACATCCGTGTCTTATGTAACGTTCAAATAACGCTTTAAGAACTTAATAAGAATTTAAAGAGCAATGCACTATGACAAAATACAATATTTTAACGACAGCAATTTTGTATAAGTTTTTTCCCAAGAATTTTAACATCTACATTGTACTTAAAAGGAAAGAATTAACCTAATTATGATTTTATGAGTGAATTTGTTATTCTAAAAATTAGGAAAAAATACATTGGAAATAAAATATTTAAAAAAGAAAGAAAAATTTAAAAAATGGAAATAAATTTCTTTAATTCACTTTGAAATAAGTTCTCACAGCTTATTGAAACAATAATTCTTGTTGAAAATGAGTTATAAAAATTTGATATGATAGGATAAATAAAAAAATGAAATGTGATAAATAAAAATTCTTCCCTTTTTGCCATATTTATAATACTTTTCGAAGAAATAAGCCATCCTCAAAAGTCCAAAATTTAAAATAACACATTACAAAACAAAAATGTTTTAATAAATTCCGAAATAAGTAATTTTTAAAATTTGGATTCCACACTTAAAGTATTATAACTTATATATAATTTAATATATTTATTTTAAGCATATTCCCTTTATTAATTATCAATTGAAATAATTTAAGAGATTTATGACTTTAATTTTAAAGTTTTACTTTTTTTAAATTAAGAAATTATATAAAATAATGATAAAACATTTTTCGAAATAAACTGCAAAAGTGAAGTTTATAGAAAATTGCTTAATTTATTGGAAAAAAATAATCATTTTGTAAAAATAACAAATTCTTATTTCATATGTAAACCAAATATTTGATAAAATTATTTGTTTGAGACATGTGTTTATAGAGTCAAAACATGTTAAACGGGTCAATGGACTCTTTACAGGAAAATCAAATTTAAATTTTCTAATAGGCTTTAAGCTTTATACAGCTATTAAATTATATTCAAAACAGATGATGATAGGCTTATCTCTTTCTTCAAATTGAGAAGAAGCTACGTACTTTTTGCCTGAAGAATTATCCAAAATGGGCTGAACAAATGAATTATTTTTATAATAATTAATATATTAAGAATAAGGGGTTTTCATTAATTATTGATCCTATTCATAATTAAGAAATTTAAAAGGCACTTATACTTGATTCGAAAAGATAATTTTCGAACAATTCTTCTGAAAAGAAATATATGATTGTGTGTGTGTGTTTTTCTTTATTTAACCGCGCGCGTACCATTAAAAGTTTATTAATATCACATCCTGCTTAAAATCAGTGAGATAAAAGATAAGAGAAAAACTTCAGAGAACGAACTTTCGTCTATTAACTTCTTCAAAATTTTCATTGAAATTGACAACACACATTCTTTGACATAAATGATTAATTGTGCATGACTTTATCTGTTTCATTTTTGTAAGTTTACTTATTCCGAAAAGATTTATTTTTACTGAATAAAGAAGAGTTAATACTTGATAATTTACGTAATTTTATGATAATATTCTTTTATTAAAATGAACCTAGGTTATTTGTTCCTATTTAAGTTAATATTTTTAAATACACATTAAATAAAATTATTTTAAAGGCAAATATTATTCTGGGAAAAATTACAAAGACATCAATAATATGTAAAGACATTAAATTGTTTATAAAAGTGTAGCCTTATTAAATCAACTTATTCAAAATGCATTAAACTACAAATATATATATAAAATGTATTATTTTAGATGTCAGATCATTTACTGAAATAAATTTATTTATGTTCTTTAATATATGTCTGCATGTACTTTATGTCAGATCATTTACTAAAATAAGTTTAACTAAAATAAGTTTTCTAATATAAACTATTCTTAGCTCTTGTATTAAGCTATATTTGGTAATTATTGACCAAAGCATATAGTTAATAATTTCCAATCCAGTAATAAAATTGTAAATATGTGAACTTTATTGAACATTCTAAAATATGATAGTTGAACATCAATGAATGATTTCATTGAGGAGATCATCAAAGAGACTTCACATCTCATTGATGATCTCAGTGAAAAATTTTACATGCAAATAATATGTAATTTTTCCATCCACATGTTTCAATTTTGATTGATATTGAATAAATTTCAGTACATTGCATATAAGCTTACAAATGTAGTCTGAAACGAGAAATTTCCGATTTGGAACATAACTTGCATGTGTAATTTACTTCACTAATTTCAACTATATTAATATCTCGTATTCGGATTCATTCTTAGTATAGATATTTTTATAGCTGTTTTTCTGAAAACGTATTACTGGTTTAAAGGAAGGTAAGTGATATTGCAGGAGTTTTAAACATATTTATCAAAATAATACTACTAATCGATGTTTTTGCAGATCATAGAACATGGTGAAATACAACTTCAAGATCGCTGATATCAACATAACGAGACGGATGGTTTCCTGCTGGACTAAGAGAAATAATTCACTATATATCGAGCTGTAATTTAATCATCATCTGAGACATTTCTCCTTAAATTAATTACTGTAAGTTAGTTGTAGTACCATTTATAGTTGATTTATTGAACAATATATCAGATCACAACTCTCAATCACATCAAACGCTTATGTTTGTTCTATTTCTCGTGTATAAGTGAACACTATCATGCTTAAAAACACCATAGGTTGGTTTTATCAATGATTTAACAACTTGATGAATGATAGTTGCAGTTTATTAGGTACTTTTTAACTTAACTACAACAAATGAAGTCATTTACAGGAGACATAAGAATTTTCAAGAGAATTATGTCTACATTTTCGAAATTGTTAGCGAATGTAAAAACTAACATACTTCTGCATTTCTGTGATGACGCATACGGCTAGCTGCCTTCTAAAACTGAAAATGTTTTCCATCTCTGAAAACAATGGAATTAAAGTACAATGGTGATGCTGTTGGTAATAATTATAACATTTTAGATCATTAACTGCTTTCAGATAAATATGCTGCCAGTAAAAGATATGGAACTCTTACTGCATTTTTGACAAAATAGCGCAATTAAACTAAGATGCATTGTTTATTTTGATTCAAGTACAACGTTGTCAAAGTATTAGTTAATGCATATAGTTCGCTTGTCAGTTCTGGATCCATGTATCAAATGATCTAGAGGAACAATTTCTCTCAAAATGAGATGGGTTGTTTTTGATGGGATTGTTGCTCGAAACTCTTTTCACAATTATATATCACTGATATTTCCCATCCAATTTACTATTTAATATGGCCATCCTTCCTCATCAAATCCTGACTCTATCTGATTTCCAATACTCAGTGCTCAGGGGTTGTAGCTTCTTTGAATTCTTCGAAACTATTCAAAATTTAAAGACTGATCCCACATTTTCCCACATACACCGTTTTACAGGTTTTGAGCAGATTTTGGTTTCTTCTCAACTATCAAATTGTTTTAGGACTTTGAGTGATTTCTTCTTTTAGAAATTTTCCTATTTTCTGTCAATGTATTACATATTTAAATTTGAAAGTGAGAACAACTCATCTAAGCACATTTATATTCTTGATGCATAAATTTTGGATACACTAATTTAAACAATATTTTATTTGCTGTGGATAAATCAATAACTATTTAAAACCCCTCAAAACCAATAAAATTTAACACAAATTAAAAGAAACTATCATTTCGTATTTGTGTTTTTAAAATACTATGTATGAAATTCCTTTCAATAATAATTTTACCTGCCAGCGAAATATTTGAAATTTCGAAAGCTTGGTCACATAAATGTAAACATGTATCAATGACATTCAATTATATTCATATTTTCAACATAAAGAAAAAAAATTTAAAATGATTATATTTTCATTTACCATATACTTTCTTTCAATTTTCAACAAGAATAGCCATCCATTTTAAGAATAAGCTTTGTGATAATTTGTTATTTTTAAGACTGAGTTTAAAATATTACTATTTGTAAAGAAACATTTCTTGAAGAAAAATTGAAATCAAATTTGCTTCACTGAATATTGAAGGATTAAATCAAACTTCATATTGGAAAATTAAAAATATCAAAATAACTTTAATGGAAACTAAAAAAAATATATTTAAAAGAATCGAAAATGTACAAAAATACAAATAATTTTTTATTATATTATCACGTAACGAATCATCAATAAAAAACTAACTAAACCCTTATATACATTTCTAATGAAGTAAATTATGTAAGTTTTCGGATAGGACTTGTCAATGACAGAGATGTATTTTTGTGTTCGGAAATGAGAAATATTTTAAGCCTCCATTTAAAAAGATGCTCATAAATGCCAAAGTAGAATACATTTCCTCTTTCATATTACTCGTCAATAATGAAATTAAGCAACTAATTTCCCCTTCCATACACAAACATTTTTAACCAAACTTTTAAGCATAATACCTTCCATAGTGAGCAACTATGCTAAAAATCCAAGGAAAGAATTTTCAAGAAAATGAATGAAAGTAATAAAAATTGTTCCAAAAGTATCAACGCATTTTCTTTCATCATCTATAATGTTTTCCGCTTTTTTTTTTTATCTTAATACATTACTAAAAATATTTTAGATTTTCTGAATTTCCACTAATCCATATATGCCATAAATTTTTTGATAATTCAAAAATTGGAACATCAAAGTTGTAGTACATTTATATGAATTTTAAAAGCTAATATGATTATAAAACTATTTTAAAATTTGTAACTGATATAAAAATGCATTTATCTGCTTAACACATGTTTTTGAGAGCATTTAAAAGCTACCAACCAAACGATATTTTGTTTCCCTTTAACATAACTTCAAAAAAAACAAATGTTTAAAGCTATTTTTGTATCATCGTGAGCCATCAATGCTTATGCTATCAATTCTACGCAACACATGATGGGAAAAGATAAGAAAAAAAAAAAAAACAAGTTGAGTAAAAAGTCTTGCTGTAAAAAAATTACTTGTTTTCCATTTATTTTTCAAATCAGTCGACTATATGATACTAGTATTTACCATCTAGTCAGAATTGAACTTCCCAATAGTTGATACATAATTTTTACATGTAAGCACTTACTTGTAAAGTTCTTAGAATCAAAATTTAATGGAGAAGAGGAATCCATTTGGACTCATTAGTTCTCGAAATGAGTTTTTATTCAGATCATCGAGGATACCTTTTCCCAAGTATCAACTTACAAAATTGATTTTCATTAATTCCTGTTTTTGTATTATAAATTTTTGTGCCTAAGCCTTTACATTCACAATGAAATGTAATGGTTTAAGCACAAAAAAGTATAAACAGAAATTGAATATGTCAGATGATTGCGAGTCTTTTCTGTGGTTGCATATTTCTGTTGACCAACCCCCTGCCTCCCAGCTGAATATAGCCAAACACTTATTAATTCTGAGCCATGGTGAAGTGACAAGTTCAACATAAAGCTGGCATCCTTATTTATAAGGCCCACTAGAGCAGAGAAATGACTGATTATGAAGAACTATGGAATTGAAATTAGTTTAGGCTATTATGATACGTGCCAGTTTACTTCTGTCTTTCTGCCGAAGTCTCATACAACGGGGTACACAGAAAATTAATTTATAACCATGAATTACGAGATCAATACTTGAGCTTTCCTCCTTTTCATGCCATAGCAATGGAATATTGGTGATTCTTACGGAACTTTTAAAATGCATAGGCCCTTTCAGCACAAAATACTTTAACTGGGCCAAGTTCCAAATCTACTGTTGTTCAGTCACGATATCGGTACTTTTGTCCACCAAGTTACCGTAGCCCTATTAATACCACAGAAAAGAATTACGTTTATTATATGAGTTATTTATGTGTCACGTATCATTTAAAAAGTAGGCCACCTTTTAATGCATGGAATCATAAAATGAGTCCTACTTTTAATGTTTAAATTATTTAATTCATATTTTAACTACTTTAAATGATCCCTCCTTTTAATATTCAAGCCTTTGTAATTAGAAGGAAAAACAGTAAATTAATCACAATTTTCTAGTTTAAAGTAAAACTTTATTGCAAACAAAGAAAGATCATTAGACTTTAAATTTGCATTATGATGGTAGAGAGTACCTCTTACTCATTTGAAAATGACTAAAAGTTTAGAATCTGTCATAAAATTTATTTTCCTTGCCACGAAAAGAAAATACTCAAGTTGCTGAGCTTCTAGTTCGATTAAATAGATGGAAAAAAGACGATTTATCTTCCAGCAGACTTTCATTACTGTCACATTAAGTGTTTTTCATGCACAAACTAAGAAAAAAGAAATATATTCTGAAAGGTAATTTAGTGTCTTTGACGAATAAAAATATCAGTAAAACAACGCCCTGTCCGTAAAAACAGCAGGTTTCGGTCATTAACATTTCTGACAAAATCTTTCTAGAGTTGTATGCTGTATAATGTCAAAGCACAAGAAGAAAACATTATAATACGTGCTTTAACATTTTTCTCTTTAAAATAGAAATGTAAAAGAATCACTTTCTTATTTAAGAATACGTGATAAGATTCTTTATGAAGAATTTAGACGACCCCTAAATGAAAGGACGTCGCCACTTAAGAATGTTTTAGCCGTGCTTCGTGTTTGATTTCTTGGCGACATTGACACGCAAATTCAAGTTCGCGTGTTCTTTTCCTTTTAAATGAACGAAATTCCCTAAAACAGTTGCCTCACTTCCTAGAAAGGGAGTACGTTTACCCTGGATTCGAATTTCACACCTCGAGAATAGCATTCATTCTCAATATGTTATTCGTAGTGTCAACTTAATAATAAAATTCAGAAAAATGTGTAAACACAGATTTTAATTTAACAAATAATTATAGCATTTATTTTATTAGAAATCCATCAAGAGAATTACACGGTAGAAAACGTTGTTGTGATCACGACAAGGTTAACGACCGCAAAAACCTCAAAAGACATATTATTTTCAATACTAAAATAAAAATTTCCAAATTCTACAAAATTAAAAAAGTTTAAGAAATTTGAAGCGTGCTTTTATAATCTACGATACAACTGTTTTACTTTTATCGTGTTTTATTAATCAAGGTATTTATAATTAATAATTAAAAGCAAAATTTTGTATTCGTTAAAGAAAAATTACTCTTTAAATGTATAAGATTTTAATATTGAACTCATATATATTGAATTAAAACTGCGATATAGGTTTTCCATTAAATACAGTCCGTAAAACGCAGAGAGGCATACTGAGGATCCCATTATCTAACTGTATTAGGGTCAGAAACTTCTCTCTTTAAGCAATTCTCTTAGGAGATCCGGTTTCGATATAAGATGGACTGCGATCCATCGGCCAAGCTATACCACACATGCTCTATCGAATTCATGTTCGGTAAGAATGCTGGAAATTCCATAAAGGTGATATCCTCCGGTTGAAGACAGTAATTGACGTTGTTCGAACAGTTAGAACGGGTGTTGTCATCCATAAGCATAATTTAATGCCCACGGCACCCCTTAGCAAACAGATATGTTGTTCCTGAATATGTCCAGATAAATTTGGTCTCATGGTTGTTCCGATTTAAACATGCAGATTTGCTCTGAAGCCCAGTATAACGCCTCTTCAAACCTATTCAACACCACCATAACGTTGGCGTTCAATTATGTTCCTTTGTGGTACTGCGAAGCTGGTGTTTTCCATATGAACATTCGACATGAATTCGACTGTAAGCTAAAATTCGACTGGGTGGAAACATAAACCCATTTGATGGTATCCACATTACATGTTTTCTACTCCAGGCAAACCACTGGTGAAAGGGAGTTGCGGTGAACGAAAACACATCTGACAGGCCTGCGAGTATATAGACCATACTGGCACAAACCTCTGTTCATGGTCTGTTTTAAAAGAGCTGTATCCGTGACTGACGATAACTGACGCGACACGTCCGCTGCTGTGCTCCATCTTTCTCTTTTGACGGCCACAACCAAATACCAGAGGCCATACACTCTTGGAGGCAATATGTACTGTTACTTCTACTGACATTTCCATCATTTTGAAATTGTTGAGACAGCCTACAGATGACACTTTGAGCCATTCCGAGTTCCTCGGCCACTTCCATCTGCGTATGCCGGCATTCAAGGCGGCCGATAATCCCACCACAAAAGACATCATTCATATGCTTCCTCTGTGTCATACCTATGCGGTAGAAGAACCGAGCACTGTAGAGACCGGTTGTGAACGTTTTCTTCTTTGCCACAGATCCTCATTTATCTTTGTCTTACGCACTCGTCATTGTGGCTTACTCTTGGCGTGATCAGGTGCTTTTCTGAAATTTGCATATAATACTTGACCACATACATTTGATATTTCTATAGGTGGAATTTTTCCTTTCACATTCGATTTTCGTGTGCTTCTGGATTATCTTTAATTTAAGGACATGTGTGTAGTTTCGTAAGTTCTTAGGAATTCGAGAAACCCTTAAGTATTCTTGAACTTTTTGAATTCCCGAGTACTTATGTTTAATTAATAAATTAAATGCACTTAATTTGGAATGAACATTGTGTAAAATTAAGTGGAGCAGCCAAACTATGCCTACTTTCCTTGCTTTACATGCACCGCGTGATGGTTGGAGAACTTCATTTTGTGTTTCTTGGCAAAGTTTAACTATCATATTGCACTACAAGTATTTTTAATTATGATTTAGTTTGCAACGATTATTTCATTATAATGTTTACAGAGAGCTAAGAAACATCAGTATAGTGCGTCCAGATTAAGAATGGATTTCGGTACTATTCTAAAAATCTGTAACAAGATGTGGCGTCAAGTTTCCATGGTGCCAAAATTACCGTGTCATTCGAATTTTATTTATGTAGTAAGCAAAAAGTAATGTTCGTTGTCCAAATTCTTAGTGAAATTTAGAATATCTTTTCATTAGCATATACGTATGACATATAATAATTAATATAATGTTCACGATCATATGTAACAACCACAGAGTAAACAATCTAACAGGCTGATAGAGCATCAGCGCGTATTGCTTTCTGGAAATACTCCCAGTTTATTGGAATGTCCTTCGTTTTTAAGCTGCCTGTTTCTGCCAATCATTCAACTTGCTTATTGTCCATATCATGACTTTTAAACTATGACACAAGTAACAAAGTTGATAATTAAAATATTTTCTAAACCACACAGAAATACATGCCATATAAACGAAGAATCTTTGGCTTTATCAGATAATTAGTCTTTGACACAATCAGTATTAAAATTACTATCTTCGATCATGAAAACGCTGCATTCGCTGAAATTTTTGTATTTATTCATTTAGTTTTATTGCTTCATCTAAACATAAAATTTAAGTTTTTTCAAATTAATAAAGAACATTATAGATTTAAAAAATATACACATGAAGATTCCTCATTTGAATTCGAAGTATAGTAAAGGGAAGAAGCATGCGCATGAGTACAATATGCATCTATAATAATTCACATTAGATCTTTTTTTTTATCAACCAATGGAATTACAATACTCGTGTTAGTTCTTGTTGCCAAGATTTAAATATTTTATTTTTACTAAAAATTTTACCCTCTTTAATCAAGTTAATCTTAGAATAATTTTATGAAAATATGTATTAAGAATGATTTTTTAAAAATATACTATAATTTATTAACCTTTTATTGGAATTTGAGTGCAAATAAGAAAAATTATATTACGGTTCTACCCTTGCTTATTTAGGAATCTGACAAGAAAAATCACCGTTCTAGGTTCTGGAAGATAAAAATTGTAATTGTCCCAGATGAAGATTCTCACACATCCTTAAAAGCTACTTAGGTCCTTCCTCTATTATGGAACTAAAGTGAGTGGAAGTTACTTTCTTTGTTTACTCAACGCTAATTTTTTGCACACGAAGGCTAATTTGACATGGACCTACAGTTTAAAGTGAATTTCGAACCACTAAAAATATTCAAGCTGAAGATGGGATTCGAATCCATAATTTGTTGAATTGAATGCAAGAGCGCTTTCCCTTCGGCTACCACCTTGGCACATCGAGAGGAGCGCATCTTATCGGGTTGTAGCATGTTCTTTTCATTCGACCTAGTTCAAAATTAAATGATAGTTGAAAGTTCTTAACTGCTTTGTGAGTTCAAATAATCAAAAATATATTATCTAATAACCTAACCAAATTTTAACTGCTTGCCTTTCTTCTGTGATGTGAGGCTGTAGGCCTTGTAAAGTTGGGCAACATTCTCGCAATTGAAAAGTAACGAGTTCGATGCTTGATACATGCCAAGACCACGTGGAAACGACCTGTGCTCACTACATTTTTTAAAAGCTTAATGAATCGCTGTGTTTTTTAAGTTAAAATTCCCTTTTCAGATGGCAAGATTATTATCTGTATCAGATGGCAAGATTATTATCTGTATTATCCGCCCAACATATCTAGTGGTTAGCGTAACTGACTACGGATGGGGAGGACCTGGGTTCGAATCCTGGCTCGGGCATGGATGTACTTTCTCTCTCTCTGTGTTTCTGGTTCTTTCCTCAGATGATGGATGAATGAGGCCCTCCCTATAAACGGGTTTGTGGTGGTGAGGCGAGGCGATGCTACTTGTACCACCGTGACTTGGTTCACAGGTACCAACCGGGCAACGATAAAATGAGTAGGCCTTGTTCAACACCTCACTCTAGGAGGTGTTGCCTTGTTCCGGCCTTGTTGCCGTAAATGGACTAATGTATTTACTTGCTTAAGGTTGCCCACCATTAGAAATAAAAAAAAATTAAATATTAATAATATGTGAAAAGTTTATAAATTTGCCACTTAAATTATTTGATTTTAATTTGCTGACTATTTGAGAAAAGGATTTTTAATATACGTTAATTTGAACCAATTAAGTTAGTAAGATATTTTTAAATAAATTGTTTGACTATTTCGAATGAATAACACAGCTTGTGTGCTACTTATTTTTTATATCACAACTCATGTATGAATTCGGAGCAGCATGATTAGGAAAGGCGTCGCTATCAAATTTAGAAATATATATATATAT
>JAPDSC010106172.1:360760-393230 GCA_026290005.1 Latrodectus geometricus | reverse complement strand
ATATATATATATATATATATATATATATAATCATTTTAAGATCTAATGTCTCTCCAGTATTGCAATGTGACATGAAGAAGAAGGCGCGATTTCAGAATTTCAGATGTCATCTTCGTCACTTTACGTGGTTCAAATTTATGAGATCCTTGGCTGCATTTATCTTCCCTGTCAAAAAAAAAAAAAAAAAAAAAAAATCAGTCGGAAACATATCGCAATAACCAAATATCACACTTGTGGCATTATTTGATTGGTAGAAATTATTCTATCACTGAAGAGTCTTGAATCTGAAAGACAGCTGATTTGATTCTTTAATCAGTTCAAGAATATAGTTTTTGATAAAGCAATACTATTGAAACTGATTTGTGTAACCAGTGTCCATACTAATGTAACGTAAAAATCTGAAAAAAAGTATATCTTTTTCAATGTCAAAGTGGGAGCTTAATTTGATTTTATTGGGCATTATATTTCAGGTACTTAAAGATATTTATCAGCTTACAGTGCTAAGGTACAACTAAAAGTGAACATAAAGTAAAGAAAATGCAACTAACATAAAGCACAGTTAAACACATTATATGCAATTTTAGGACATATAACAAACAACATATTAGATTTTAATCTTTTAAAATAATCTGAAGCAATCAGGTTGCCAAGCGATTTTGTAAAATAAATTGGATGGTAAATCATTAAAATATAAATTAACAAAAATGTGTGGATATTAATTACTATTCTCAGTAATTAATATCTACTATTGCTGTTGTATTAAATAAATAAAATTTATTATAGTTATCAAAAAATAATTTTTTCTATCGAATAATTATACGTATTATACTAGAATGTTTTCTTAATAACTCTGTTTCATAATTTTCTCTTCATTATTTTTTTCTGATACAACTAATTCAAAGTGAAGCAGTTTCATATCAAAAGTATTATTTTCATATTTAAAAAATAAGATTTACTAATTTTTGAACAATTTTATTTATTGGTGAGAAAAATAATTTCAGAAGTTGAAACTTTTATTTAAGAACTTATGAGAAAATCTTGTGGGAGAATTTCTTTATAAAAGAGGGAGTAGTCATTATTCATTGTATTTATAGCCCATTTGTTAGAAAAAAAAGGATCAATATATATTACTATAGCAAACTACTTAGAATTAAATGACAATGACCTTACGCTGCATCGAAAATAAAGATTAGTTTTCCCTGAAGCTCTTTCTATGTAAATTTTATTATTTCTTTATCTTGTTGAATAATGCATAAAGTGAAAATCTATCCAAAGCAGTTAAATAAGAAGATAATGTAGGTATCGAATTTATTCTAAAGCTTTTTTCTGGGGAAAAATAGTGGCTTCCAGTTATTAGGGTAACAAAATTTATTTTTGATTTCTTTTTATATAGTTATAGTTACACCCATCCCCACACTCACATGTTTCCCATTAACCACGCCTAACAAGAGAGTTGCGACCAACAGATGGCAGAAAATGAAGGCAAAATCGATCGAAAAAAGTTCATTTTTCTTTATTTTTTCACTAAAACCTCACACGCGCCACTCGTGCTTTTGCGTAAAGTCATTGGCGTCATCCCATCGGCCAGAACTTGCAGTTTACAGTTAGTATGATCCTGAAAGTGGAGTGTTGTAGACACCTAAACTTTACAGACCAATAAAAGTTTGGCTTTTGCGCCGGTGCAAAGTTCGCCGTCATATAGGAGAATCGCTTATATGTGGTTGCGGAATAATAATCATCGCAAGTTTTCTTTTTTCTAAAGAAAAATTTTATCTTAATCTTATCTTAATTTTAATATAGTGTTGGGATTTTTTTCCGTAGTACTTCTTTCCAAAAAGAAAAAAAAATGGGTTGTTCAAATACTAAAGCCTTTCCTAATACAGCTGGATTAGAAAATAATGAGACTTTAAATAATGCTAAAAATGTTTTGAATTCTATTGACCCTTCAAAAGTTATCGATGAAGGAGAAAAGATGATAAATCAAGCACAAGAGAAAGTAACCGAGGAAGGTGATAAATTAATGAACCAAGCACAAGAAATAATAGGTAAGAAATAGCATTTCTAGTTAAATAAACAAATAATTGATTAAATGTTTCTTATAGAAAATCTTTATTTTAGGCATTTCCTTTAAAACTAAATATGTCCTTATATGAATTGCTTAAAACAGACATTTGCTAAATTAACATTAAGAGATCTTTTTCATTAAATTCCGGAACTTCGGTCAAATATCCTTATTTGACAATAAAGTAACTTTAGTGTTTGCAATTGTAAATTAGTATATGAAAGCATTATTAAAAGACTAATTTAATTTGTAAATTTTTACAATTTCACGAAATCTGAACTAGATTTGCAGTGTTATTTAAGTTATCCTTTATTCATATCCATGTAAAAATATTAATTTTTTCTAAGAAATCTGCTTCAGTTTGATAATAAAAAGCAAATGTTCTAAATCTCTTCATTCTGGAAACAGTATCCTTTAACTTCTTAAAAGTTTAAAATACTAAGCCACGTAAGCATGATGCTTCTTAAATATGTTTTGAAGTTTCTTGAAATAAGTTCAATGAAACTTAAATAAATTGGAAGTACCCGAAAAATACTGTCGGTTAAGCTGAGCTTCGATGTTCTACAAATGTTAATGACTATCTTAATTCGTTGTTCATTCAGGTATTCAAAGGAGATTAATTCACAGTAATCAAACTATTCGTTAATTGCGAAATTCTTAAATTTCTATGTTTACTTTGGACACAAATTTTGTACGTATAGAAATATATGGATATTAACTTTAATGTTTGTTTTGGCAATTTTCTCCAATTATCTTTTAGCTCCTTTTTAAATAGTAATTTCAAATGAAAGTTAGACCCAAATTATTGCAACTCTAGTTCATAAGACTAATTTTCAAAACTACTAAATTACACATTTATATCTTATTAATTTTCATTATCTTTGTTTTATCTGCAATAAAAATCTTACCTATTCTAAATTGGAGCTATTGTAATTGGAAAAATCACTAAATTTTTGAAAAACTCAGTGGTTAAATAGTGTTAAGAGTTCTTTACTGATTAAAATTTTTCAATACTTTTAATCAACCGTATTGGATTTCTTGATCTTGTAAAGGATTTTGGATATTAATCTTTAGTAGTCTTGTAAAACTAATGGTTACTAAGTCAAATTTAATAAAATTTTAAGTAATTTAAGATACGTTTCAGCAGTCTTATGTTAATCAAAATGGCTAAAATATAGGATTTGCAAGTGCTCCAGAATTTGAAATTAACACTACACTTCATATATATATATATATATATATATATATATATATATATATATATATAGCTATTTTGAACTTAATATTCAAACTCTCATTGAAACTGTGAATTGTATATACGTGTGTTGTAGCAACTTTTTTTTTAAGTGTTTCAATATAATTAAAGTGGTTTAATGTGTATATTAATCAGTAATATAGTAAGTATAATAAATTTCGTAAAAGCTTAAATTTTCACCTAATTACACTTTAATGTGAGATTATTTGTACTTTTCAATTTATTTTAATAAAATTATCGAACTTCTGTTTGAACTCTAAACTCGAGGAATAGAAATCCGTTACTACCAATCCTTAACTAAAAGCTTTCACATACAGTTTATTTAAAAAGTACTTGGACAAGAATAAAAAAACTTTTTTCTAAAACATAAAAAAATTTACATGAATTTACAGAATTGTCAAGATGCAAAGTTTTTAAACTAGTGACTCGGAAAATTAATGATTAATTGTTTGGTATAAATTTGGCTTAAGAACTTAAAATTAAACTTGTGTATAATTTTAAAATCTACTGAGCAAAGGATATACCCAATGAACATCGTGATTACGAATGAAGATTTCCTTGCTTGAAAACGAGCTGGTAGCTGTATGGTTGTCACTCAAATATTCAAACCTGACATCTAGCACTTCGTTGGTATGATCTTCACTTCAAGATTTAGTGATCTGATTAATCCTCGAAGGGGAAAACAAAGCCATGGGTTGAAAAACATTGCTCAGCACACTAGTAAAACTAGACAAAAGAAAATGGTTTTCGACACCTGGAAATATTTTATCCCGCTGTTATCCTCTCAACGATTGGAACTTTCATTTAAATGAAGTGGGAGGACATGGGTTGTGTTAAGTCTGATTCCAGTTTACCAACTATACTAATTTTGTTAGAGTAAACTAAACAAATGAATAGTTTTGTGTAGTGACTGGTATTATATATCAATAGTTAATAATATTCTAATGTTTAAAACTAAACAGTCAGAAAAATATTAAAGTCTAACATTATCTTGATATTTTTAAAATAAAAGTATAGTTATTGAGGAAAAACAATGAAAAACCCAGATAAAATACTTTCATAAGTCTCAATAAATCAAAGAAATTTGAACTAGCGCAGCTTGTCCTTTTTGGACCTTGCGCCATAAAACCCAACCAAAACAAAGAAATTTGAAAAGCTTTAAGGACTTTGGTTTCCTTCTACATTTAAATGATTAAAACTAGTTTTTCGAAGGAATAAAGAGAAGATTGCTGGTTCTCAGTTCTGTTGAACAAATTTAAATTCTATGCTCAAACTACTTCATTACTAAATATGATTTAATTATTAGACTAGTTAGGTATATTTCTAAGCAATAGTTTTGTAGTGATCAATAATTAGTTACCTAGTTAACGATTCCTTAGCAATTCAGTAATTAGCGATAATAGAAGTCACTACTATGTAATAGGAAAGAAATCGTAATTTATCTTCAGAATTAAATACTAAATATGATTTAATTATTAGAATTAGCTATTACTGAATAATAGTTAGGAAATTTCAAACTTGCTTACTAGTAAAATTAGTTTACTCTATTTTTATTAGTAAAAGAAACCACTGAGTAATTTTTAACTATTCCTGATACTATTGAAAAAATGGTTAACTTATGTCAAATGGTTAATTTAGTTTTTGCTGCAACATTAATGTTACAACTAAATACAGAATTTAAATGGAACTTGTAAAGAAAAATATTAGTTGAAGGGATAGCAAATTTATTATAAATTAAATATAATTGCATAACATTTAAGTATATATAGTGTATAAATTTATATTTCTAGTAAACATGATAATTAATAGTAATATAATAACCAAATGCATTTATTGAATCTACATTATAAAATACCAAATGTTAATATAATTATAACACTAAACATAAATTATATTAGGTTGGGGAGAAAGAAATCCATTATTTTTACGTGACCTTTATGTAACTTTTGGATTCGCTTCGTAAAAAGGTTTAAAACAGCTTTCAAGTAGATTTTTAGGTCTTGCGCGTAACGACTGCTGACATGCGGTTAACTTTGATCATTTTTGATATTTTATAGACATTTTCGACGATGCTGTATTCACATGCGAGGTGCATCTCTAACATCAAAAATACCCGGACGGAATCGACGAAACAAAAATTGTACGTAACTGGTTGTTACAGTCTTATATAGGACGATAAACACCTTTCACAATTTTAGCCACCTGGCTATCTTTTTCGCCGTTACAAGAGAAAAACGAAAATGTATCGAATTTTCTGTTTGTTGTCTTCCATTTTTAAAACCTTGTACTCGTAACTGAATTAATCAAACAAAAAAACCGCAAGAGGATATTTTAGTGTTAAATGTCACCTTTCCAACGAGCATAAATCTGAAATTGTTTGATCGATACCTTACGAGATATCGATCACTACAGACGTCTACCGAAAAAATAATGGATTACTTTTTCTTAACTTAATATTACTATTATATTTATATACTTATTAACTTAATATAGAAAAGTGTAAGTATTAGTCTTTATGAATAAGAAATGTCTATTAATAAAGTTTATATTTTGATATTCAACATAATAAACAGGAAAGACTATAAAGATTTATAACTAATGATCTTGTAATAAACATATGAATTTTATTACCCTTAATATCGTATTTTCTTTAATAACCGATAGACATTGTCATTTACTGCAACGTAATCTGACTAATTCTGAAACCAGTGCATACATTTGAAAAAAGGAATCATTCGAAACTCAAGGAGTGTCAAAGATGCTTAGTATTGACATAATCGAATAACCTTCAGTTCATTAGTTCATCATATCAAATGTTAATTTATAAATTAACAATGCCTGTCTGGGAGATACTTACAATAATTTGGATTTAAATTTAAGCTCCCCATCGCGAATTGATCAAAGTGAATATGTGGAACGGACAGAAATAAATTATTTAAGTATCTCTGAATAGTTGCTAAGGAGTTCGTAAGTTTTCTAAACTAATGATTTCAAAACAATCATCTAATAGTCCATTATCACTCTTGTCTTCGGTTTAACAGTTCGCGGGTTCTAGTCTCGTATACGGCAAGGAAGTTTGTAGTGGTTTGGAATCCACTTTAAACTGTAGGTTCTAGTCTATTAGCCATCTTGTGAAACAGATCGTTGACCGACAACCAAACCAAATGTGTTGTCCAGTGAAGCCTACAGCTACATAAAGTTAAACGAGTGTATTTTCTCATGAGTAAATACTGAACTAAAATTTCAATTGGCCTATATTTAAGCAAAATTAAGTTTTTATTTTCATTTTCTGATTTTTTTCTATTTGACTAGAATCGATTACTGGAAAATCGGATTGTAACGTGTACATATAAATTTGTAATTTATCTTAACTATGTTACCATAAGTAATAGAAAGTTAAAAAAAAAAAAAGGTTGTGATAGGGATGAAGTAATAGTAAAAACAAATGTTTATTAATTTACTATTACTTAACATATTAAAAATTTTACTAATTACTTAATTATACTAAATATTACAAACTATAATGACGTTTCCTTAATGTTTATAGCAGTGAAGGAAATTTCTTTTTACGTACACCTTTTTAAATTTAACATTGCTAAACTACTGTAGATAGAATCTGTTCGTTTCGATCATCGATATTCTTGTAAGTCACTGAAAAACAAAATTAAAGGGCTGTAATGATGTATAATATTTAAAACTTTAGTGAAGTCCTTACTTGGCTACACTTTCAATTTTTAAATACACTTGCAACATAATTGAAAAAAGGACAATATCAATGTGAGCTGTACCATAAAAAGTTACCTAGATTTTTTATAACTGTCGTTTCTGACCGTGGGAATCGGTCATATTTCTTCTGGGGTTTTCATTTTACCGTTAATGAAAGGAAAGTTACAGTTACGGGTTGTCAAATGGTGCTATTTAATAGCAGCTTACGTGTGACTGATAACTCCGTGGATAGTAGATAAAGTGTGTTTTAAGCAATCAATATTTCTAGATTATATAACAGCTCTTACCACATGAGAGCATTATACTTAACGTGAAACCATAACCTAACACAAGATGGAAAGATTAGTTTTGAACATTTCATTTTTAATTTTGTTAGACTTCGCTCGATTGTATTCGCGTGTTTTGAGGTTTCATTTGTTATGAACTAGTAGTATTTTTATCAATACTTCTTTGAATTTTGGAAGTATTAAAACGGAAGTGTTGAAGCAGAAGTATTCAACATTCCAAGGTATTTTGAAATATTGATAAATTCTGTTAAGTTTGTTTTGAATGTTAATTTTTATACCTTTGTCTTAAAATGTTTTTTAAAATGCTTTATTGTAGTCATAAATCCTGCTTTTAGTGACTTATCTAGATGCTTCAGCTTTAACATTTTATTTAACAGTAGGCGGGTGTGAATCTCAAATACATAGTTTATAGTGGTTTGTTATCCATTTAAACTGTAGGTACCAGACTGATTGACCCTAATGTCCAAAAAATTACTTTTGAGCGACAAAAAATCTATGTATTTATGCTTTGTAAACTAATTCGCACAAATCTTAATTTTCCCACTGGTAAACATTAACTCTATAACAGTCATGGTTAATTTAAATTGGAAATGAACTAAGTCTTGCGTAGAAATTGCTATGAGAATAGAATAGTTTTCCAAACTTCATTTTACCACCTGCAGTTTCTACTGAACTCGTACTGATTTAAATGTAATTTTCACTTACATGAAAAATGAATATTTTTAATAAGTTCTAAAAATAACTATAATTTTAAGCTATTCGGTTTTAAATATGGTGTCAAAATGCGACAATGCTTTAAAGTAAACTATAATTTTTTTTTACAGAAAAACTCTCGAAATTCTGCTTTAATTTTATCAGAATTCAAGCAAAAATATGTAATTATAAGCTAAAAATCCAATCCTTAGTTACTTAAAAGGTTTTAAACACAAGTAGGGAAATAATTTAAGACTAAAAAAAACTAAACTGAATATTTAGCCCAATGGCTTTCAGTTCATTAACCAGTAGGTTCGATTCTCACCTTAGAAATGAACGTTTGTAATGACTTGAGCTGAACACAATCAGATTAATATACAAATTACTGGTTATGACAAACCAAGAAATTAATGGCAAAAATATTAATTTTTGCACTTGCAATTTCTGTAGTTTAAATTTTATGTTTGCAAGTTTCTTGACTATATAAGATTAAAAGAAATGCTACTCTTATTTCATATTTTAAAGAGTTTCACACTTAAAAACGTAGTTTAAGGGCTTTTTAAATCTTGAAAAAAACTATGTTCAGAATAAGTTTTAAAATCTAATCACTGATTTGTTTCTAATCCTTTATTTTATTGAACAATAAAAAATGTAAGTTTAGTATAAAAGTATGACTTTATATGTAAGAAGTCTTAATGTGTTCATTGATGTGATGTATTAAGTTGTATATTATCATTGCAGATTACATGCGACGAAATGCAGGTAAGGAATCTTCTTACACTTTAAGTCCGAGCACAGCTCTTAGATCTTTTTTCGCTGATAAAATGGCACATCACTTGAACTGCACATCCGTTACTTCCAACATAGATGCTTGAATTCTAGTTTAATGTATTGAAGTCTCTACCTCTATTACAATCGATACTGAATTTCAAGAAATGTTTATTAATATTAGCACAATGGGATTTTAAAATTAACTTGTTGTATAATCAGAAGCAGAAATCCTACCACGATTTAGAAAAATTATCTATAGCTTGAAATTTAGTTCTCTGCTGAGTTTATTTAATATGGTAAGTGGAATTAGTACTTCCACTACTAGATTGGTTAAACATTAACTTATGAGCCATATTCAAGCAAATGACTCCAATTGTTCAAATTAAAAAGTATATGCATAGCCTTTAAGTAAATATCTTCATTCACACACAAAGCGTAGTTTTTGATATACTAAGTCTTATATTAACTATATTTGAATCTAGATTCGATTTTTGTAGAACTCAAATCGATAAGCATAGTTATAAACACAACTAGATAATCACTTAGTTTATAGCTATAGTTTACTTATCACAATTTACAACAAATTTTATTCACTTGCAATGCTTTGCATCACAGTGAATTGTGCAATTTCAATCTCTTAAATTAATGAGATCAAGATTTTTAAGATAACTGTAAAAGTAACTATACAGGATAGAATGTTCTTATAATTAACTTTTGACTGACTCTAAAAACCTTAATTACGCTTAAATTGAATAGTTTCTTATTGAAAACTTTGTATTAAAGAATTCAAAATATATAAAAATAGAATCCTATCAAGACTGGTAAGTTTTCGCCTATATTTTGCTGCGGGGAATTTAGTTTTAAACTTTTCAATATTAAAGTAACGATTGCTATTCTGCCACTAATTTTCATAATCTTCCCTGTTCTTAAATTGCATTCTTAAGAAATATTAAGACTACGAGTTGACTGATTTTTGTCTAATTTCATGCCAATGATATAGGGAATCTGAGCTTCCGTTATGCACGATATCTTAATTGTATTAAGAGTTTTCGAAATTACAAGAGAACTCGTTATTATAAATGGTATTAATGAATTTCATAAGTGTAATTTGGGGAATTTTTAAATTTATTTATAATCTTTTAAATTTCTTGAAAGAAAACCTGAGGTATATTTCATGTGTTTGAATTTAAGACTTACTAAATTCAAAATATTCCACATTAATGCTCTAGATATAGTAAAACATTCGCAAATTTAAAATATTTAAGTCATTATCATTAATAGCGCTTTATCATTAATAAAAGACCTAATACTTGCATACATATCTATGCATTGTTTTGGGAATTGGTATTAAAATTTCTCGTCATAAAACAAATTCCAGTTTTCAGACACCAGAATTACAGTATTTCATAGGCAGCAGTATCCTTCAAATCAAATACAAAACTTAGATAATTCAAAAATATACAGGATAGTAATTATTTCAACTTTAAGTATTTATTACTTTCAAGTATTAATCTCAAAAGGTTAAGTATTTTATCTTTGGAGATATTCAAGAACTCAGTCAGTAACCATCTTAAATGTTGATATAATCCTTTTTGATGTAACTAAGAGTTAATAAGTCTAATGCTTAAAAAAAATTTTTGACTTATTGTTAATACTTGTAAAGATATTTGTCATAAATTTCACGAAAGCAATTTTTAAGTGTAGCTGTCATTGTTTTGAGTATTTTGTAATCAATATCTTTCAAGCTAAGTTTTGTCAATAAGTGCACCAACTCGCAATAGATTTCTAATGAGTGCACGGAATCACTTAAAGGACCTTTAAATTTAATGCTCTTAAGGTGCTTTTAAATTTAATGTTCTCACTCTAGTAAACATTCCTATTGGCAAAGATCATAAATGAAGATTTCTATTAAGTGAAAAAATTGTTACTAAATAGTTAGTTTTTACGAATATTAATTTTAGCGCATTAAATGCAAGTGTTTAACTTCATGATCGAAGTATTTTTGACTATTTAAATACTTATAGAATTTAAATGGTAAACTAAAAGCAGTTATTTAAAAATGTTTAATTTTGGGGGAATTTATTATAAATTCTCTTCTCCCTAGTTAAATATTTAGAAATATTTTATCACATTTAGTTTTCAATTGCATTATAAATATTATACACTTGAGAACGCGATATTTTTCAGAACCTAAACTTCAGTTTAAAGTCAGAGGAAAGAGTGGTTCTTAGGTAAGAACGCTTTTTGAGGTAACTTGGGAAATTTAAACCATTTCAAATATAAAATTTCTAAAATGATAAATTGTGTAGAGCACCTGATCCTGACCAATCGAGTGATTAAGTAAATTTTAAGATGCACATAAATTTTCAGTGATTATATTGATTCCAACTAGTTACGAGAACCAGAGTATGTTTTACTAATCTGTATTAATTTATTGGCCTTTAATTGAAAGGAAATTTTAAAAGTGGTTTCCTAGACAACAGCAGAATATATTAGCCACATAAACAAATTTGCTAACAAAAGGTTGCTTAGACAACAGACACTTAAGTTTTCCGGATATCGGAATATGCATTCGTTTCAGATCTTTGAAAAAAATTGTACTTCCTCACTCTTATTGATATTTAAGTTTTTGTAATTTTACTCACTTAATAAAGAGCCTTTTTTCCACAGCTTAAATTCTTTAATCTTCAAAATTATTATATTAATTTTGAAATTAAAACTGGTTTTTCAGTGAAACTGACTGCGAATATGTTTTACTATTTTATTGTCTTTCTGATAACTGATCGTTACATATGTGCATTTCCAAAATTTTCTTCATATTTATATGCCTTTAAAAGTTGGTTAATTTAATACCTGATAAAAAATGTATGTTGACTTGATGCAATTGTTCCCAGCAATGTCTGGTAAATGAAAATTTAAATCTTGTCAATATAATGTCAAATGTGTTAACGTCACTCCGTCTGGTTGATTTGAGTAGATGCAACATTCCAAAGGTTCGAATGAACTTAGCTGGGCAGTCTCTAAGAATTATGTGTGTGCAAGTGCCTAATTTTAAATTCAACAGATTTTAAAATTTCTAAGGAGAATTTTTACAAGATTTTATTTGATATGCATGCGTGAATTGAAATATCAGACTAGAATTTGTTGATAACATGATGCACTTCCTTAAATTTGAAGATTTTCCTGCAAAAAAAATAAAAAATAAAATTATTAAAGTGCATCAGAAATCGTCTCCATGTCATCACTAAAATCCACTTAGCAACTTGCATCAAAGTCAAATCTTCGAGATAATCACCAGTTAGCGTTACAAAATTTGGTCACGTAGTATAATAGTTAGTGCGTTATCGGTTGAATTGTTCATGGGTTCGAATCTCACAGAAGGGCATGTTACTTTACAATGGTTCAAAATCCACATTAAGGTGTAATTCCCGGTCTAATTAGTCCTAGTGTGCAAAAATTCACGGAGTAACAATTCAAAGTTATCACACTGTATGAATCTATCATTTAAGCATTCTAGCATTAGTTTTAAACTGTACATGAATACATCCAAACCAGAGTAAACAATTTTTATCCCTTTTATTCTGGAAACTGCATATGAGATTAACAAGTTTATTGCTTAATGATTCTAAAAATATGAGGTCTTTAGATAAACACCGGTTGTCGTAATTCCGAGGCACCTTAACGATCTTTCCTTTTTGTCCTCTTTAGTTCTGATTTACTTGTCTTATACTGCTATTCACTTCTCGGGCACAGTGTATCACTTTTAGATTTTGCGCTAGAAAGATTGCCCGGCTTTCGGGTTTTAATCCTTTAGTCTTTTTTACGTTGGTCTTCCACCTTAATGTTGGCTGTGTATAGCATCCCATAAGGAAATTAGTGTCCTTAGGTCCTTGTGTTCTTTATGCAATTGACGTCTCCGTAGGCAGATGGCTGGAGAAAAACTGTCGGTCAACTAGTGCTTTGTTTGCATCAGTTTATCCTCTCTGGTGCTTTTGTGTTAGCCCTACATTTTGGGTCGTGCGGCTGTGTCAGCTAGTTCCCTTTTTAACGTGCAATGCTATATCATGACTTAACAGTAAGCTAAGTGCCGAGGATATCACAAGAACAAATAACTGTCTTTGTGCTCTAATGGGCAGGCTCCCATCTGACTATTAATTTCCTTTTTCATTGATCCAAGAAGTTAAGATCATAACGAGGGCCTTAACTTGTTACAATTTACCCGTAAGAGTGAAATCTCATTGGAAAAGACTTTATTCTGATACAAACCGTGAAGGTATATGCTCGAACACAAATATCAAATTTATGAACACTGAAACATTAAAGCTAGTCGTATAACATAGTAACATTTAAAAATAAAATCTAGAAATCGCTTCTTACTTGAATCAAGTCTTCCCAACTTATTTTCCTTTTACGTGTAATAGGTTTCTTAAACAATATATGTAGCATTTATGTTGTGACAATTTAGACATAATTTTAAAATCTTAAATTTTATCAGTGAGATTTTAAAACCAAGTAAAAGCATACTTAATCCAAAGTCTGGCTCAGTTTGTCAGTTATCAGACCTTGCGCTATTAACTCCACCAATCTTAGTCTCTTGTTTGTGAACACTTGAAAAAATTGAGTCAATGTGGGCCATAGAAATTTGCAGCATGCGAAGATTACGGAACTTAAAGGCCAGAAATTTTTATTCACAGAATCATCCGTCGTGGTGAAGAAATGTTTGATTAATATTGTCATAGTTTCCTTCCATATGTATCTGACATTAAAAGCCTTATAGGCTCCTTTTCTCTTGCTTGTTACTCTCGTCAAGAAATGACTTAAACCTTAAGCTCGAGGGAAAATTAAAAGTTTTGTGTCAAGTGGACATCTGATACTGTGTCTGGTAGTTCGTATTGCTTCAAATATCTAACCTAACACAGGGCTACCTTGCGTACCTCACTATAAGCTGTGGCAGTTAAATACCCCTTACTTTTCTAATTACGAGCCAGTACATTACTATTTAATGCATATAAATGCATTAAATATGTTCTAGCAAGATTTATACATCTTTTCCGTATTACTAATGCTACTGCTATGTATCATGCTCTTCAGCATGTGAACTCGACAAATTGATATTGTTTATATACTGATGACATGAGTCGGAAGCTTAATATAGCACGTTATTTTGTGTCAATGTTTTTAGGCAAGATAAGTTTCTTATTGTATCCAAAGTCTCGAAGAGAACATTTGATTGGAGTTTATACAGGATTACAAATTTAGTCTCCTGAAAAGATTTGGAACTCTAACGCTATTCCACATCTTGGTCAGTCCATAAAGTTTCTAGAATGCTAAATGTTCTTACTGAATCATTTGCCTCTCATTACTTAGCAAATTATACTGAACTTTATACGCATGAGAAATCTTACTAAACATATTAATCGAAGATTTCGGATAACAAATCTTAAAACTGATCTAACATTTCTTGAATTGCGTAAGGCATAAATTGTCAAACATACTTATTCTGGTTTCTACGAAATAACCTTCTGTTTCAACGTATATCTAAGAATTCTGTTAATATTATCTACATCCTTAATGCATTTGGGAAAAACATCTGTTTTCAGATGGTTAGAAGCTTACTCTTATAATCCCAATACTAAAGCAGAGTAAAGAAAGTTATAGTTAGACCAAAAGCCATTGAATAGCTGTCTCTATAAACTTTTCAAGAGTTGTTCATATTAGATAGATATGTATCCTGAAAGAGAAAAAAAACTTTTTTCAATGTGGCTTCGAAAGCGATGATCCGCAGTTAATGTAACTAGAAACATATTCTCGTTGCTATTTCTAAAACGAAATCATTTAGTGGTTTCCTTTATCTAAAAGGCCTATGACTATCTTGAGATATGGTATTTTAGGAAACATCTGACCTTGGTTTTAGAGAAGTATAAAAATTGGTACAACATTTAAAGAAAAGACTTTATAACACGGTAAATATATTGTTTTATCGGGAGTGAATTCCTCGGTGGATCTCTTGGATGTAAAAACTATTTGTTTTAGCTATATCAATCCCATTTTATCAGTAATCCCACAAACTCCAAAAGAATCCTTAATTTACAAATTTCAAGTTATGCTAGAAATGTGAGTCTCGTAGAAAGAAATACGGGCAGCTATTAACAAAATTGCTAAGTGGTCAAATATAATTGTTTCCAATTTCTGCAAGAGAAAAAAAATTGTTATATACTAAAATAACCTATTGTGACCCAGAATTGATTCTGACTGGTACTTCTATCAACGTTCAAGATGAAACATTTGACTTTCCTTCCGCATAGTGTAAACTTGCGTAAAAAAATTTTCGTGCTTTAAATGTTTGGAGAACTGTATCTTAAGCTGACTATTTCTCTGCTTCGAGTAACTGAAGAATCTCCCAATCTCTGATAGATTATGATAGTGTGGCATGTGATTAGTCATATACGTGACCCTCTTATTTGAAACTTTTTATTATATTCATTTGTCCTTAAGGTTTCGGGATACTTCCGAAAGTCTCTTACTAGTATACGTGGAGTCTTTTGAACCCCCTCTATCGTTTAAATGAGATCTTGCTTTCGGATTTTATCCTATAACATCACTTATGTAAGAAATTAAATACTCATATTAATCACCTTTTAAAAACTATTCCACATGTTCATTTTGGAATACTATTTGGAAACATCCAGTTACTTTTGGTCAAGTAGAGGTCTACACAAATACTTTTTTCGATCACCCGTGGATAGAAGACAGCATCTGACATTAATCTATTTGGGAACTTTAACAAGTTAGACATCGATAACTCTGGTAAAATGCTCGATGTGATTTTAAAAATCTTAGTAAGTCTTTTACAGATGGTTCGAAGTCTTGAAAGCATGGGTGGGAGGGGGATCTGCCTTTTCTTATTAAATACAACTTATTCAACTATAAACTCTTACCTTTTCTCTTCTGAAATTACAGCTGTTTATTTATCACTCAAATACATTGATGTGGATATAAGAAATTTTACAGATTAAGTCTTACGAAATCCAAATACTGATAATCCACTTATCAAATAAATCATTATTCATAGACTACTATTTTCAAAAGGAGCCTAGATTTCCCCTTCATGGATTCCATCTTTTTGGAATTAATGGAAATCAATTCTTAAACAAAGCTACAAAATCTGCTTCAGAATTCCCACCTCGACTAATTTATGCTGACATGAAATCTGACATTTGATACTGCTTCTGGCAGGAAAATCTACTCAGGGAACCAGTAATGAGCTCCATAACATTAAACTCACTATAGAAGGTAAAATTTAAGACATTGCGATTTGCGAACTGGACTTCATGAATTAAGCATAGGTTTGACTCTCTCATAAATACTTACTCTCTGCAGAGTTCCCCAGAATATAACCATTGTTGTGAAAAACTGGGATAAATTTTTACTCCTTTTAATGGATATCACTTGAAGTGGTTCAGTTAAAGTAACTTTAATTCAGTTTTTACTGTGTAAAATTCCCCATAAGAATCCCTCCGTATTTTAGAGCATTTATAATAGCACTTAGCCCTTATCGTTTGGCATTCATAAACTTGTTTTAATATATATATATATATATATATATATATAATATATATTATATTTCTTGAGTAATCTTAACATTCTTAATTTTTATTCAAACATTTATTCAATCACTGAATTTTTCAGATTACTTGGTTTTCAGTGGAATTTATCCACTCTGAGGATCTTGTGCTAGTAACTGTATTTTACTGTATATTTAGCTTTAAGTTATCCTTCAATATTTTGAAACTACATGAGTTTTTGTACTTAATTGTGCTTTCTTTTCCCAGAAAAATCGGCTGCGGCTCTTGAAAGCGTAATAAGTGGTAAATCCGACGAAACAGTGGAAGATTCAGAAAACCAAACAGATTCTTCAAAGGCTACAGAAACTATTCCTGAAGACTTAAATGGGGAAGAGAAGGCTGAAGAAATACTGAAGGAAGAGGAGGTGAAATCTGAAGAACCTGATGTTGAATCCGTAAAGGAGTCCGCTTCAGAAGCCGGAGCAAATGAAAACTCGGAAGTTAAAATTGAAGAGGTAAGTTCTGAAGAGAAAGTAAGCGAAGAAGAGTCTGAAAAAGCGATCGTTGAAGAACCAGCAGAAGAAAAGACCGAAGATGGAGAAACTTCTAATGAGGAGCAAGACCAGAAAGAGACAAAGGAAACTGAGGCTGCTGATGAGCCAGAAAAAGATGCTACTGAATAACTTGTGACTGGAGTTGTGTGTATAAAATTTATGTGTGCTATATTTATCAGGAGGGAACTTCTCGACATTTTATATCGCATGATTCCTGCGAATCTTGTTATTTAAGGCATTTGTATTTAAACTTGTAAATATGTTGTGTTCATTTGGAGGGTTTCAACTGTACATATCTTCCTAAATTATATACGTAGAAAATTTAATGTTATATATATATATATGTGTGTAAATTGTGTAAGACTAAACAGAACTTCATAAATGTAATATGAAGTTTGAAAAGTTCTAATTCATCCAAGAATTTTAAAAGAAATTTAAATGTAACTGCTTTGTTTCTGGATTACTAGTTTTAAGCAATTGTGGTTCTAATGTTTGTGCTATGTTTTTGTTTTTAAAATGTAAAAATTCCTGTATTAAAATATTTTATGATCTTCCCTTAGTTGTTTAATGTTAGAATAAATTGAGGTATAGTAATAACTTAAATTGGAAGCTTCAAATTTTTTAAACAAATCTTAGCTTATCCATATTCCCAAATACAAAGCATTTTATTAAAGATCTATAACTGCATTTAGAAACTTCATTAACAAACTTCCAAACTGTATGTCTTTACCATTTTATATTTTATCTAAAGTTATTTTTAAGAAAACTTCAAATCTGCATATCGATTCATATCACATAATCGAAGCTTTCAAATGACAAAGTAAAATAAACACCTGTTTGCATGAACAATTAAATTATGAACTTACTGCAACAGGCATTCGATCAGTTATTTAATTTAAAATTACGTCTATATGTGAATGTTAAGATTTCATAAATGCTCAATTTGTCATTTTATACCCAGTTTCTGAAGTTCAAATGATTAATGATAAATGTGCTAACAGAATAAGACTTGTAAAGTAAAAATTGTTATTCATATGAATTTTAAAATTATGCGTAATTTACACAAGTTCATTTATAAGTTTCAATTACATTAGTTTAAATTTACAACTTCCTCATAAATAACGTCCAATTTAAATTAAACCATTAAATTTTTTTATTTACACGTTAAGGAAATGTAATATTTCACTCGGCAATCGCTCTAAATCTAAAAATTCTTTTGTAAGTCATTTAAAAAGTGTCCAACGTTGCTGACATTGGACTACAAAAATATTTGTTCGCATTTTTGAGAATAAAAGTGAACTAAGATTGTGGAGTTTATAAAAGCTTTAATACAGAAACGTTTAATAGTAAAATTTTAGCCTTGAACAATGTTTTAATACAGTAATATGTAAGTCTTAATCGTTCCAATTTTAAGAATTTAATTTGTACATTTTTTAATCTAATATCTATATCTATATATATATATATAGAAGAGCAGAGCGATTCTTGAAATTCTAGATTGTAAAACTTGATCTGTTTGACCAGTGTTGAAGAATATTCATTCTGTTTGATCTACCATAAAATCTAGTATTCTTTGAGCTTAATTTTTCTTGTAAAATTAAAATTGCCATAATCTTTTAGAAGTAAAGATAAGAATTTAATAATCCTTCAGAAAACCAAATGTCCGACAAACAATTTTTCAATGAAAAGAATTTTTGAAAAATTTACCCAAGGCATTAAATTTGCACATTTTGAACTTTAATATATATATATATACACAGTATATGCATGATTATGTTATAAATTATAAACTTAGAAGTTATAAATTAGTTTCAATTAAGTAGAACTTCGAAAAAATAATGTATGGATACTGAATAATGTAGAAGCTCTTGGAAACGGACTTGTTGAGCGCTGAAACATTATGGGCCTGAATTTTTAACTTTCATCTGACTTAGAAGTAAGTTATGCGCAAAGTTGTTTCGTTTCTTGTGCACAAGTTTATTGCTCGGATAGTATGTTGATGCGTAGCTTATATAAAGATCCCCATTGCCACTCATGTTACATTTATGAAATATGGAACAGATCTCTGGTTTGTATCGCGTTCAACTGAAAAGAACTCTAAACTTATAACTTTAAGTAAATTTTTGTCCAGTGTCTCAAGTTGTGACAGGAAAAGATTTTTACCTTTGTGAAAGTACCGCAACAATTGTTTAGTATATCATAATCCAAAAATATTTGAAAAGTAAATTTTTACACACGTACATATATGTAAGAAATTGTCCTTGGTTAAGGAATACGAATTAAAGTTCCAGAATAAAACCATATTATTGCTTCTCTGTTGTTCCTGTTTGCCGAACTGGCATCCGAATGGTTCGTGCTTTAGTCTTCGGTTTAACAACTCGTGGGTTCGTCTTTGGTGCGTCTACCTTGGGCGTGGATGTTTGCAGTGGTTCGGAATCAATGTTAAGCTTTAGATCCCAGTTTAAGTAGCCCTCGTTTTCAGAAAGGAACATTGAACGAAATGCAAATATGTCATACATGTCTGAGTTTTTTTTCTATTTTAAGACTTCACCTCATTTCGTATTTGATTATAATTTGCGTTTTTGATTGAGGAATCTTAGATTGGGAAGTCGTAACATGAAAAGTGCAAAACATACATTTAATGTGTCCTTAAAATAAAATATATCTATTGGGATTTCAGACAAATAACTTCCTAAATTAGAAAAATTGCAACATTACTTAATATCCATGAATATCGAATGAAATTTGTAGATATTTTTATATCTATATAAATTTCATTCTTATTGTAAATCAACTTTCAGATGTTTGCTTATTTGACAAGCGATGTACCATTTGAATTAAAGCTTTTTCAATAATTATTGAAAATGTAACCCTGTCAGTTACATAGTTCTGATTCTATAAATTCATTATTCAAAGTGGTTATAATGACAATTAAAAATTGATTTATAGTTTAAATACGTATGAAGGTATAGGTATAGTTTAAATACGTTGAAAATTAAAAATGTATGAAGTCCAGTGAGTAAACTATTGAATTTTCTCACAGAAGCCTTGTACAGAAGTGATATGAATGGCTTATATATATATATATATATATATAACCTTCTCGTTCAAAATTAGACATGTATTTTAGAGTAGAATATTTTCAGTTAAGTTATTTTCTTTTTTAGTTATGGTTACTTTATAGTTTGTAACTAATGTTTTAACTCTCAACGTAGTAAACAGACTAAAATTTTTGTAATGCCTTTTTTTGTCCGCATAACGTAAGTTAACCTAAAGGAGAAGTGCATCTAAGAAGCAGAAACGCAATACCAATCTTTCGTTGTGCATCAGTTTGGATTGAACACGTGACCTTCCGGTCTGAAGAGCAATGTGGTACCACTTGATCACGTTGTGCCTTTTGAACTTATGTTTACAATTAGTTAAAACATTTGCAAATAATTCTTCATTGTGGAAAATCAAATATAATTTTTAAAATAAATTAAATTTTAGCTTTGTTGTGTGTGATTTTAAGTTTTGATTCATGTATACGGCAGGCCGCAAATTCGTAGATGATCGCATGAGACATGTATCGAGAGACAAGCCGAAGATCTCACAAGATTCACATGCCAAATGACGTCACAAATATCTTACCTACGTCAAAAAATGGGCGGAGCGCGAGACAAATCTGGATATCGAGCTGGTTTGAAATATCTGGCAACTTTCCGCGAGACAGAGCTAATTTCAATTTCCGCAGGAAAAATATACCACGTTGATATCGAGAATACACGTTATTACAAGTTTACATTCGAAGAGGAGGAGTTAATTATTATTGCAATCGGAAATGGAACCGGAATGTAAACTATGAAAATATAAACAAATTCTCATTGGTTTAAAATGTCCATGACGTCAGATTACAACGTCACACTAAGACCTCCATAAGACTGGGTTTGTATACCATAAGACGGTGTCTCAATCGGATGGTCTACCGAGTTTGCGGCCTGTCTAAAACTTAAATCTTGTCAACATTTATACCAACCCTCTTGTCTTTTTCTCGCTCATGGATTAGGCTTCGACATCGAGAGTGATGTTTGCATAGTCTTTGTTTGCAAAAAAGTAACCAGTTTGGCAAATTTAAACCAATTGAAATTTTTTTTTTATTTTTTATCCAATGAAAAATCTATGTAAAATTTTGCAGAAATTATTTTTAAAATACTTCCACTCAAATATCTTCAAGAATTTTTCAGATGCATTTCCTTCAATCTTGAAAAAAATTAAAGCTTGATAAAACTTGTGAGTTGGCTGAAGAGCTGAAGTGATTAAAAAAATAGTAGTATTATTTCCTTAATATCATTTCCTAATATCTATTTATATGGTTGTATTTCAAACTTTTCTTATTCAAAAAAGGAATGGATTGTACGTTTGAATGTGTTGAGATTTCCAATGATATGAGAGTTGCAAATATGACAATTAGTTATTTTTTTAATTTAGATTATACACGGCAACAGACCTTTCATTGGACAATCTGTAGTTGTCTGGAATATATTTTAGAAAACACTCGTAAGCATTGCATAGTCATTTTCAACTCTGTGATGTGCAAGACTCAATATTTCACTGATCTCCTAACTTCCATCTTACTTTTAGGTTTGACACAAATTGATTAGGTTAAATTAGAAACAAAATAATCTCGATTTGTTGCAAATTAAAATGAAACATTTTTTTAAAGTTATCTATTTTGGAAATTACCACAATTTAAACTTGGATAGTAATTATTTCATTTTTACACTCGTGATTCGCAGCATATAGAATTTTCTATTCATTTATATTTATTCTATATTTACTTAGATAGAAATCAGAAAAACACTTTCAAACAAGTTTTATTCTTAACTTTAATCAATGCTTTCAAATTTATTACCTCTCGTCCATCTCACAATGCTTATATCTATTTATGGAATCCAGAATGCTTTAAAATAAATTGTTATTAGATTCTAATGAATATTAGTGTGTGATTTTACAACTCTTCTTGCTCATTGAAACAATAAAATTTTTATAGTCATCTAATTGTATTCTATAGATATATTTATAGAATCACTCCCGGTGATGTAAATCATCCAAATAAAGTTTCTTGTGTTTGGACTCCTACACATCGTTAGTTAATTCTCCACATGAATGAATGATTTCCTTATACATTTATTCATTTTATTCAAGACAGTAGTTCAGGCATATTTCAATAAGATTATTTGGGAATTAGCTCAATCAGAATGCTATATTCCTTAATGAGAGAAAAATTAAGATTGCAGAAAATGTACACATTCTAATTATCTATAGTGCTTATGAAGAAATATTTGGGTAATTATCCTATTGTAATATATTTATAATTGATAAAGAAAAATATTATTTCTTGAATTTACATTTTATTTACTTCTTTTAGATAGAAATTCATCAAGAATCTTTTACAGTACCATTGCTAGATTTCTTAATTTCTAGAGAAAGTCATGAGTTGATTTATCAAATTTACATTTTTCTATATTAATGAACAATCTATATCCATTTAACTTTGAAAATAACAAATTTAGATAAAGGAAACAAGAAAACATCATCCCACGTTCATCCAGTCATGATAGTAAAAAAAAAAAAAAAAAAAAAAAAAAAAAAAAAAAAAAAAAGTCCGCCTAGAAGAGAAATCCATTTCCCGCGCAGAAACAAGCATTTGTTTTGTTTTCTACTATAATAACCCCTTCCCCACGCATGCGTGAATGAAACTTCTATATCAAGTAAAAATGAAGGAAAATAAAAAGTAAAGTTTATTAATGAACACAATTATTGTAGATATGCGCGGCCCTCCCTCATCATGCGCTCCCATAATGTGTTCTTCGAGTTCTGTTCCAGAATCAGAGGCTGTAAGCCCGCCATCAGACCAAAAATAAAGGTTTGTGTCTAATCACTTCTTCAATAAATCATAGAAATATTCAGAATATATTGGAAAGACAATTGCTCTTAAGAATTTTCAAAGAGGCTAAAACTTCTGTAAATTATTGATTTATTTACGCCTGCAGGATAAACTAGAATTTGGTGATACATTTTGAAGAGATTTACATAAGTGATTGCATAAGTATTTACCATATTAATCTGAAATAAAATCAGAGATAAAAGAAATTGGATAATACTGCTTTACAAAGTTTATGTACTAAGAAAATGAGAAACACTACTCAACAGTATTTTTAGTACCATACGCAAGACAAAAGTATACAGAGATAAATTGAAAGCCTAATGTGATCAAGGTGAATCATGCGCTTAAATTCAGCTTTTGAACTTTTTAGTTGGTAACGATACATTACCAGGATATTTCAATTATAACTTATCATATATATGATTTACAAAAACATATTTTGCAGAAAGTATTTCACTGCTACATATTTTTTTCACATTTTTAAAATTAATTTTATTTACTGTAATCTGTTGGTTTCTTAAATCTGTTGACAAAATAATTAAAAATAGTCAGAATTAATTTTGCACGAGGGACACTATGAATATTTAATAATTAAACGAAATTCCTTTGTAAACGAAAATCAAAAGTTAATGATTAATACTATAATGGTTTATAGTGGTATCATTAGAAGTACGAAATGTTTAAAGAATAAGAAGACATGTTCTTGTTTATTATTATAATATCATCACCTCCAGAATCAACAAGAAAGCACATACCTATATTTCTGTACATTCAGAGCATTATACGAGAAGTATTGTTTCCGGAAGTAAGGTTTATCGCTGATACGGAATACCATTTTTCTTGAAATAATGTGGAACTGCATATTTACGAACTATTTCAATGAAAAGCAAAATAAAGCAAAACTTGTACAAAAGATCATTGTTAAAGAATAAAATTTTTCAGAAACCAATTTTTGTTCCAACATCGTGATCGAAGTTTGGTGACATATTTTCATAACTTTTTTATTTCATTATACGGGAATCGAAATTTTATTTTTGCTTCATTATAAATGAAAGTATATATAGAGTTGATAAGAGGAAGTGAGAACATTGTTTGAGCGAATTTGAAGAATTCTGTTAGCTATTTCTGTTACTTTGTCGTAAGTCAGAAAGAAATGAAAACAAGAATCTTGTGTCCTTTAATGGGCATTACTTCATTAAAAAATTAAAGAAAGGCCGAATCATGGAAGCTGTAGTTTTCTACTCAACGTTTCATTCTTCGAAATTACTCCGACCGCTTTTAATTTAGCATGTTTTTTTCCTTTGAGCAATGTAACTTCTTATACATTAGTATATATAATTATCCATAGGTTCTTTCCGTTTGATCGGCATTGACTGCTTACATTTTATTTCTAAAAATAAAACTGAAATTTTTATCTACAAATACTTTATATGCTGTAACATTTATATGGAAATATTGGAAAAACATTAAATTAAAATTGATTCTGTTTTGGAATTTATTCTAGAAAAACATGGTTCTCTTCACATGATTGCCAATTGAAATGAAGCGCTCTTTTATTTCTCAAGAAAAATAATTACATGGAAAATAGAAGGAATTACACTGCTGGCCACCATAAAGGCAACAACCTGAAGGAAGGATGCAAATAACAGGAAATTTACAACATGCATTAGAAATAGTGAGGTATGTAAATGATTAGAATTTTAGAGCAGAAGCACATCACGCTCGCCTTTGGTGCCACTTCAGAGCTCTATTTAAGTCTTGGAGATTTCGACGATTTCAAGTCCGGCAATTGCGTTTTTCTTGTGGTTTAAAAAAAACGATCATTTATGCCTCGTGAAAAATAGCTATCATTTTTGATAAAGTATCAGAGTTCGACAATGAAAGGATAGTGGCCTACCGAGATAGTGGATTAACTTTCAGAAAAATCGGTAGTCGTGCTGGATGAAACCAAACAATTGTAGTGCGGATATGTGATCGTTGGATGCAAGAGGGTACGACAGACCGACGAGTTCGATCACATATACCTCAATGCATTACTGCACATGAAAACATGCAAATTGTGCGCATGGCGGTGACAGATCGCTAAGCCACATCATGAACCGCAGCACAGCACATTCAGTATGTAACTTATAATCCAGTGTCTTCGCGTACCATTCGACGCCGTTTACAGCAGAGTGGTCTGTGCGTAAGATGTCCATTGCTTCATTTACCCTTGACGCGAACCAAAGACGTCTCCACCGTCAATGGTACGATGAAAGAAGGATATAGACCATAGGTGGGGAACCTGCGGCCTCCGCGCGGTTCTTTTGCTGCCCTTTGCCACCTAGTACAAAATGGTAGAGTTCGTTTCAAACAACTATTGTACATCAATGCCATGACAGTTGCGCAAAAAATCCCACCAAATACAATCATATTGTAACATGACGTCAGAATACTAGTCTGAAACGGACTATTTAAATTAGCACTAGCAGCGCCAACTACCTTGTCTAAGAAGTAAACAAAACTCGGTTTCAGATTGATAATTTGAGTGTCACACCTTGCTTTGGCTTCTGTGACTCGCATCTCCCAACGCTTCCCTGTTGCGATCTTCAGTGCGTTAGTTAACAGTGCGTGCTTATAACAGTTACACGGTTTTATTGTATTTCTAGAAAGTATACACTTTGTTAAAGATGTTATTTGAAATTCGTTTTTTTATCCATTATGTCAAATAGTAAGAGAAGAAAATTAGGTGATGAAAACAGAGCATTTAATGTAGAATGGGAGTTAGATTTTTCTTTACTGCTGAGAAAGATATATTGTGATTGTGTTTGTTGTGCAATACAGTTTTAAATTCTTCAAATAAAGCGAATGCAAATAAACACTATTTGACTCATAAAGAACATAAATATTTCGCTTTAGAAGGTGAATCACGAAAAGCTGCACTTCAAAAGTTGAAAAATGAGAAGCATCATCAGCAGTCATCTTTTTGTGCCTTTGTAAATATAAATACCGCTGCAGTTGCTGTTACCTTTAAAATAGCACATATACTTGGAAAAAGGGGCAAACCATTTAGTGACATTGAAATAATTAAAGAATGTATTGTTGAAGCAGTGAGTATGTTAGAGCCAAGAAATGTCGACCAATACAAACAATTACCTCTTTCAAGGAGAACTGTAACAGATTGACAGCACGAATTAGCGCAAAATGTAACAGTGCAACTTCATACAATTATACAAAATGAAGATGTTTATTTTCCAATTGCTTTAGATGAAAGCACTGATAAAACAGATTCGCCACAAGTTTTATATTTTATTCGTGCTATAACTAAAGATTTTCAATGTTATGAAGAACTACTTGCGTTGGGTACACTAACTGGAAGAACTCGCGAAGCCGATATTTTCGAAAACTTCAAAGAAATATGTAATAAATTACAATTGAATGTCAGTAATTTAGTCAGTGTCTGCACCAATGGCGCACCTTCCATGAGAAGCAAAAAAGAAGGATTCGTTACTTAGTTGAAAAAGGAAAACTTAAACTTGAGAAAATTGATATTTCACTGCATTTTGCATCAGCAAAATCTTTGCGCAAAATCTACCATTTTGCAAGACACTCTGGATAGAACCATTGCCATTGTAAACTGTATTCGCGTAAATGCAATGCGTCATAGTAAATTTCGGCAGATGCTCTCTTTAGATGAAGAAACGTATAGTGTTGATCTACCATACTACTGCAATGTTCGCTGGCTATCAACAGGTCAGGTTTTGATAAAAGTTTTGTCTTTACGACGACGAACTTTAAACTTTTATCAAGAAGAAGGAAAACAATGTAATCTATCAGATGAAGTATTTCTCAGAAACCTTGCATTTTTGTCTGACATGATGACAAAACAAAACAATTTAAATATTTGCCTGCAATGTGAAACGAGGTATATTTATGAAATGTGGCAAAAGATCCAAGCGTTTAGAAAAAAATTATCATTTTTCAAAACATTGCTTTGTCAATCGGAAACATGTGCACAATACTTCCCGGAGCTAGCCAAAATTTTAAATGAGCAGAACTGTGAAAATAAAATATTCGATGAATATGTAGGTGTCTTAGATTATTTAATAGAAGAGTATACTAATAGATTTTCTGATTTTGACGAGCACACTCCTGCTATGAAACTGGCATTTGAACCACATTTAATATATATATTCGAGGCTCCTGCAGAACTACAAATGGAGTTAATTGATTTAGGTGAAGATAGTATCATCAAATCCCTTTTTAACGCTAAAAAGGATCCCATAGAAATCTGGAAAAATGCTGTTGAATATCCATGACTTCGAGAACATGCTCGCCGTTTACTTTCCTGTTTCAGAAGTACCTACTGTTGCGAGACAACATTTTCTCTCATGTCAAAAATAAAAACAAATTTAAGAACGCAAATTACAGATGCACATTTAGAGGATTAATTAAAGCTGTGTATTACGAAGCTTGATCCAAATATACAATTACTATCAAACAAAAAACAAAGCCAAATAAGTCACTAACTTAGTGAATAAAAAAATATTTTTTTATTGTATTTTTTATCATATTTTTATGTTATTTTATATGCATATTATATTTAAAATTTTGTAGTATTATATTTTATTTTTTCTATGTAATGCAATAAATATTTAAATCTATAGAAAAACTATAATAATTTCACAAAAGTCACTTTCTTAGGTCAATCAGCTTATGCGGCCTCTCTTATTGCTGCCTAATTTAAATGTGGCCTCTAATGGTAAAAAGTTCCCCACCTCTGACGGTAGAATGGAATGAAATTGTCTTTATTGACGAGTCCCTCTTCTGTCTGCAAAATCACAATGGTCGCATTCAAGTCTGGAGACACCATGGAGAGAGGATGCTGAACAGCTGCTTTATGCACCACCACACTGGTCCTGCACCGTGTATTATGGTATGGGGTGGTATTGGATGGTACTCTCTCACTCCTCTAGTACGTATTGCCGGAACGTTAAACAGACGTCTCTGCAACACCCAGATGTTGTAGCCAGTTGTCCTTCAGAGCATGCCCATAGCCATATTTCAATGGGATAGTGAATGACCACTTTTGGCACGCATTGTCCAAGGGTCTTCGTCAATCACCAGATTGAATTGCTTCCCTGGTCGGCTCGCTCTTTGGATCTTTCACAGATGGAAAACATGTGGTCCATGTGGTTGCTCAACGATTGACCCATATTATATCCCCAGCTGCCACATAAGATCAATTTTGGCAAAGCATGGAAGCTTTTTTGTCTGCTGTACTCCAAGAAAATGTCCAAAGTATCTTTGAATCAATGCCTAGCTATGTGGCAGCGTTGATCTCCAACAATGGCGTTTACTCTGGCTGCTGATTTTGGCAGGAACCACATTTCATAGAAATCTATTAATTTAATCATTTGATACTTGGCCAACATGTTATCTACAAAATAAATTTTATTGTGATATCTCTTGTCTTTCTTGGTGTTGCAATTTAGGTGGCCAGTAGTATACAAAGCTACCGTAAGCCAACAATGTTATTCATCCAAATTTAACTATTTATTTTTACTCAAACAATTGAAATACTTTTTTTCACATTCTATCAGATTTATTTTAAAACAGTCTTTTTTATTGTCAAAGATTTCAATAACATTTAATAATTTTTATCATTTTTTGATAATTTCTTTTGTAGATTATTTTTGAAAATGACTATTACATATATTTTTATTATTTTTCTTTTTAATAATACTTGCATTAATACATTTCAATTCATTGATAAAATTTGAGGATGAAAATATACAGGAAATTCCTACTTAATTATTTTAAAGTATTTATGTTTATTTTATTGAATTATTTTAAGGCACACGCACTTTATTTAAAATTTAAATTTTTTTATATTAATCATTTAAAAATTATGTCAGATGATAATTTTTCATGGTGGTACTCAAAGCAAAACAGTCTCTAAAAATTGTTTTTATTTAAATTTAAAAATATAAATTTACATAATTTATTTAACACTTTTGAATGTAAAAGTTTCTTCTCCGATTTCATCTACCCTCCTGATCTGAAGAATTCCGAAATGAATTTCTAAGATATTTCTCCACTTTCTGGTGGGGAGCATTTGAACTTTCCCTCTATTGTCAAACACTTTGTGGAAATAAGAATAGAATGTAAACATAAAAAATATAATTTTAAATATCTTTTTGATGTGTTAAAAAAGAATTGCAGAAATATTTAAAAAATATAAAAAAAATAATAAATAAATCAAGAACGATAAAGTTAATATTTTGTTTTTGTAATGACATATTTATTCTGTTTTCTGAATACTTACTGATAGCATTTGTCAAATCAATATATTTTTCCTAATGAAATAAGTTAAAAAAATTTTTTATGAAAATGTATGAAATTATAAATCTACATTATATAAGTTGATGCTTTATCATATCAATGATATATGTTTTCTTATAATTAATGTTATATCTTTTTTCCGGGATAAGATATGCTTTATTATTTGAACTTTTCAATATATTCTTGAATTTTGGAAATATTTCCTTTTATTACCACATGAACTGACATTTAATACTGTATAACAGTTCAATTTACATCATTAAATAATTTAAACACATCGTACTAATTGTTTCAATATTTCTATTTTATTTTACAGTTTCATGAGATGTAAACTAGTGTTTTTGTGGAACGTTTAGATTGCTAGTTTTTCAAAAATTGAATTTTTAATACTTGACTATGTTGTCTGCAGTTACTTAATATTTAGAGTACTAAATTTTACTAAGAAAAGAAAATATAAAAAAATTGATTAAATTAAGTTACAAAAATAAAAGTATCAGCTTATTCATTTGTGGTAATTTTTCAACTGTGGTAATAAAACTTTCAGAAAAAAACGGAGGAAGGAAAACGTAAAACACGAGATGGCAAAAATTGAATGGCTTAAGCTTTTTAGAAGAAACCAGTGAAGACTTCCCTTATAATATTTATTTTTGCATATCTTAATAAATTGCTATTTTACAATATATTTTCTCTGAATAAAAACTCAATAAAACTATTTTTAAATTTAAAATATTTTATACTTAAATATAGGTACAAAGAAAGCAATTGAATAGTTATAGTAACCTGGTCCTCATTTCAGTAGATCAGGAGTTTGATTTCTTTGGGAATAGTTGCGCATTACGTTGTAGATTTCACTTAAAATTAATAACGTACAAAAGAATTACATAATTTTTACGAAAATTTTTTATTACTGGATTTCTAACTTAGTTTCAGTTTTATTTCTATAAAAAGGGGGAATAAATTATTTGTAACATTATATGCATATCAATATTTCAATATATATATGGTAAAATCCTATTTCAACCTCTCATTTGGCAACAAGTAAAAAATGGTGGAAAAGTTGTTTATACAACATAAATAGAAAGCATTTTAATTAAAAAATAATCAATTTCTTTCATTTAACAACAAGAAATATATTTTAACACAAGAAATATATTTCATTTTTAAAATGTGTATAACCTGTGTATGTAATGTTTTTAAAATGTCAAAATAAGACCATCAGAGCTTGGGTACCCGTTTTGTAGTTTGTTGACCACATTGGTATGAAGTATGGCTTTTCTGTGCAATGGCTAATAACTGAATCAGATAATTCAAGAAATTACATTCCAAAGCTATAACATTTTTTTAAATTTGAAGATAATATCGCAAGAAATAAATATAATTAAGACAAAATACAAAATTCATACTTACCAATATAAAATTTCCAAAATACCAAACCTCAAAGCCGCAAAGACAGAACGTAAAGTGTAAAAAAAACATAAATCCCTAGTTGCCAAGACAAAACACCAAATTCCAGATCTGCAAAGTTGCAAATAAATGTAAAATGCAAAGAATAAAATGAATGCATATTTTGAAAGACTATGTGTAAACATGAATGGTATATCAAGCTTCTTATAGGACTTTCAAGGCTTGGCTGACCTTCTGTAGTACGACAGAAATATATATATACACCGGGTGATTCAAAGATCCGGACGCCGGACGAACATCAAAAGTGAATAATTCGAAAATGAATCGAGTTAAAAAGATACAGTTTGCGCCAAGCGAATGGAAAAAAATTCAGGTGGCAAATAATAAAAAAATAGTTTTGTTGGCAACCAACAGAAGGCGCTATACTGTTTTATTTCACCAAAAGATAATTTATAAATGTATAAATGTTGACAACTTACAAGTCAGCTTAATTATGGTGTATTACAGTAAATGCTCAATGAGCTGTCAGACGAACATCTGTAAGACGAGTCCCCCCACCGTTCATAGCACTTAGGAACATTTCTTGTACTATGCAAGCACAATTTGGCTGATGGCATTTTTCAATTTTGCTAATGATGCCAATTGGTTGAGGTACACTTTTGATTTCAAGAAATACACAGCCTAAAGTCACAGGGTGAAAGATAGGGAGATCTTGAAGGCCATGCATGATTAATATTGCGACTGGTCATGATATCCTTAACAAATCTTGAACGTAGCAGGCATTGCACAGACAGAGCAATGTGAGAAGGTCCATCTTGTTAAAAAAGTGACTATTTGAACTGCATGTGGCGCTTGGATTTCAGGAATAATGTTGTTCTGTAACAATGTTGCATATCGCTAACCAGTAACAATACGTGTTTTGAAACACGTATGTGTGACCTCCTCGAAAAAGAATGGACCAATTATAAAATCAGCAGTGAAGTCACTCTAGACTTTCACTTTAAGCTGTTGCAAGTATACCTGAGCAAATGCATGTGGATATTCTGTGGTCCACACTCGACAATTGTGTGTGTTAACAGCGCCAGACTTCATCTGTTCAAAGCACAGCGTGAAGCTAATCTTGCTGCTCATACATCTTAGTAACCAAATTCACAAAATATTGGCAAGATTCGTGGTCAGGAGGTTTTAATTCTGGGTAATGTAATAATTTGTAGGGATACTGTTTCAGAGTTATTCGCAAAGTGCAGAGCCCGTCGACATGGATTGGATCATTTTCTCTACTGTCGTGGTAACAGCAACAGCTGTTGAGGGATGTCCATTTCTTGGGCGTGACCCAAAAGAATCAGTAGCTCCAAATTTCTTCATCATTTTGCTGAATACAGAAATCTTTATTAGTCCTTTGCTATTGCGCTTACTTTTCATGAAGCGATATGCTCGACATACCGCAATGGTACTTTCCGAAGTCTTATAATACAGTTTAACTAAGAAGGCTTTCTTAACTACAGACAGCATTTTGATGCATGTAAGTTTCGACTTCCATCACCAGCTGTATTTTCTGCTTTTTATATTGTCTGTTGATTCGCATAATCTTACATCAGAAATCTAATAGAGCCGTTTGCTAGTCGCCATCAGAACTCTTTTTTTATTCATTGCAACACAAAGCCTAGTTTTTTTTCATCCGTTAGGTGTAAACCGTATCTTTGTAACACTATTCATTTTCGAATTATTCACTTTGAAAAGTTGGTGATCACTTTTGGATTTTGATTGTGTGCACACACAGGGTAATCCAAAAGTCATGTGTGTGTGTGTGTGTATGTGCGTGCGTGTGTGTGAGTGTGTGTATGTGTGTGTGCATGCGTGTTTGTGTACATATATATATATATATATATATATATATATATAT
>JAPDSC010106172.1:323527-360660 GCA_026290005.1 Latrodectus geometricus | reverse complement strand
TATATATATATATATATATATATATATATATATATATATATATGTGTGTGTGTGTAATGAGGGAGTATAGAAATTAAGTAGAAATCAAAACAGACTAATTTAATATTTTTAAGCTTACTGAATTTAATTAATAGTAACAAATAGAAAAATCATTTACAAATTAAAATTAAATTTAAAATTAACAAAATTGAGAAAATAACAATTAGACATCTGTAGTAATTGTCTTCCATCAACGTGATCGCCTTTAGTCTCCAATCTCTCTCTCTCTCTCAAACGGCGAGGTTCCGCTTGGACAAGGCTTAGCGCGCTGTTACGTCATTTTCCATCTGATTTCTTATTGGTGGAAGAGTTAGGAAAAAACACCTGCGCTGGATATAGCTCTTTTCTACACCGTTTCTGATCACACAGGGGCATCCTGATGGCTTTGGTCCTCCAAAACTTGCACAAAGAAAGCAAAAAAAAAAAAAAAAAAGTCTAAAAAAAAAAATTAAGAAAAGAATAAAGTTATTCACAGGCGTCGTCTTTAATAGCCTGTTTCTTGTTACCATTCATCTTCTTTATTGGCAAGTTTCTTCTTTCTTTTGCATCATCTTGATTATGAAAACCTTAAAAAAGAAAAGAAATAATTAAAAAATTTTGGGTAGAGCATCCATTTATCATAAGTCCATTTTCCAGAAAAAGGGTCTTAAATTGAGAAAAATCGTTGTTGTCCATTTAGTTCCAGGGCTTCATATTTTCAGCGGCAGTTGATGTGTTATTCGGGCCTTCATGATTTCCGACTTTGACGACTTCATAATGATTTCATTCTTTAACTGAATTAATTTTATTATAAAATTTGGCCGTAACTTCAATCCTGTACCGAACTGGGTTCTTTGTATTACAGCTAAATCTCCGACGTTTTATGTTCGAGGTGACTTCCGTTTCCAATTTAATTGACGTTGGTTTTGTTGTTGTAGTTTCATGATATCCTTTTTAGCTCCTTCTCGAAGTTACTCTTTGTTTTTTATAGCGCCTGCTTGGTACTCTTCCTCGAGTAGTTTCTTTATTCGATAATCCTCTTTATTTTTCATTTTCACTCCACTCATGAGTTCAAAGAGGGAACTAGTAGTAGAATTCGTTGGACATCTGGGACATATTTAAACGATTTTGTGGGATCATTTGAAGTAAGCTTGGTAAGGATGGGAATAATGATTCCATGGATGCATTCTACTTGTTCATTACCTCATGCAAAACCAGTAGTTGTAGTTATATGCTCAATTCCTTGCTCAGAACAATAATCGTCAAAATCTTTAAGTAAATGCTGAACCTTTGTCTGAAATTATTCTAAAATGATTCCCAAATGTTGTTTGAAGAATTTTCAATTTTTCTATTGCACAATTTGCTGTTGTTAATTTTACGGTATAAAACCATGTAAAGTTTGTGAATGCATCAACTACAGAAAATATGTATTGATACTTTTTATTTGAAGAGGGAAGTGTACCAAGAAAAATCTATGCGAAAAATAGCTAAAGGAACGTAACCTTTAGGTATTGGATAAAGATAACCTTCAGATTTTCCTCGTTTTTTATTATACAAAATACAGTGTACACAATTAGCTATTATATTTTGAATTTTAGGTTGCAAATTAGAAATATAAAAATCTCGTTGTAAAATTGATTGTGTTTGTGCAGCAGAAAAGTGTCTAATAATATCATTTTCCATAGCTTGGGGAAAAACTAAAAACTCGTTACCTTTTTCATATTTGTACAGGATGTTATTTTTGATAATGTAGTCATTCGTGTTATTTGTTTGGAATAAAGTTTTAAGTTTTTGAATGTTATCATCTGTAGATTGGGCTCATTCGACTTTTAATGTCATTTCTGCATGGGGTGTAATAAAATATACTGTGTTACGACTGAGGGCATCAACATGACGCATTGGCTTACCAGATCTATGAATTATTTCGTAATCAAAATCTTCAAGGATCATAGCCCATCTGGCAATTTTTTAAGTTAAATCTTTCTTTTCTATAGTTTGTTTAAACGCAGCACAATCTGTAACAATTTTAAATTTATTACCTAGTAAGTAAACATGGAATTTTTCACAGCTTCTATAATCGCAAGGACTTCTAATTTGTAGCTGGAATATTTGGATTTTTGAGGAAAAGTCTTTCGGCTCATATAGTAAATGGGGTGAAATTTTTCATCACTTTCTCTTAGAAGTAGCACAGTTCCGAAACCTTGATAACTGGCATCAGTATGCAATTCGAGTTGTGAACCTGGTCGATAGATGTACAAAATTGGTTTTTGAGACAGAATGTTTTTAAATTCTTGGTATGCATTTATTTGTTCGGTATCGAATTTAAACTCTTGGTTATTGCGAAGGAGATCACTTGAAGGTTTAGCAATGCATGAATAATTATGAATAAGTTTTCGAAAATATCCAATTAATCCAAGGAAACTCGGAATCTGTTTTGAATTCGTAGGTTTAGGGAAATTTTGAACGGCAAGGGATTTCAATGGAGAAGGTTGAATAGCTCCATTCTGAATAACGTAGCCAAGAAATTCAATTTTGCGTTGAAGGAAACTGCATTTATCAAAATTAAGCTCCAAACCATACTCTGAAGCAACTTTAAGAATTCATTTTAATTTTTTAATGCCTTCGGCTTCATCTCGAGATGGAATTATAACATCATCTAGGTATACTATTGTTGTGTCATCTTTCAATAATTCACGAAATATATTATTAATAAATCTTTGGAAAACAGAAGGACTGTTACACAATCCCAAAGGCATTTTGAGAAATTCAAACTGTCCGTCATACGTAACAAAAGCAGTGTATTTGCTACTAATAGGATTTACGGGAACATGAAATCGTTCTTTAAATCTAATGTTGTAAAAATTTGTGATTGTTCTAAGGGATCAAGTACATCTTCAATAATTAAGAAGAGAATTAAGAAGAGGGGAATCAATTTGCTTATATATTGTATATTTCATCATAGAAGCTTCACTACCCGTATCTAATAGTACATTTATTTTGATGTTGCATAAAGTGATTGGAATTTGCATGGGTTTTATATGGGGTGAAACTTCATAATATGTCTGAATATGCTGAACAGAATTTTTGGGTATTTTTGTTGTAATTAATTGAGTATGAGGACAGTCCATGGCCTTATGACCAAAATTATTACACCGGAAACATTTAAATCCTTTCTCTTCATGTAAGATTCTGAAGATTCATGAAGATTTATGAATATTTAGAAGTCTTCATGAAGAAGTCTTCTAATTTATCATTTAGAATTATCTAATTTATCATTTAGAAGTCTTCATGAAGATTTATGACCTTTTTTGCCAAAATTAAAACAGATTATTGGACATATATTCGACATATCTTGATTATTATGAGTAAGTCTAATATTGACTTTATTTAAATTTCTGTTGCTGAGATTTTAATTTTTTTTCGATCATAAAATTTAGTGGAACATCGTAAAATATTTGTTTTTTAGAAACGTAAAATTTTTTTCATAATTTTTTAATTTTTCTTTGAAATCGGAAAAGTTTTTAATAACATATAATGAAATTTTGTTACTTGAGTTATCAGGTATATTATTCATAATGCATTCAATTAAAGATACTTCATCTATTGTATCTCAAGAAGCAATTTCGCGTATGCATACAAAATATTCAAAAAGAGATTCACCTTTTTGTAAAGTATGTTCTTGAAGCATAGAGTGAATTTGTTTACTGTTAACTTTTGATTTAAATTCAAACAATAAAGTTTCTTTTAAAATTTTTCATATAAACAAACCATGAATACTCTGAACAAGTGTTTTTGCAGTACCGGTTAAACATTTTTTAGCAAAAATTATCCTTTGTGGATCGCTTGTAATATTAAATTAACAAAAGTTACCTTCTAAATCTTGTATATAATGTTCGACTGAATAACTGTCTGTGCCATTAAAGGAGCGTAAAGTGTCAGTTAGATCTTTCATAGAAAAGGATCCGCCAAAACTAGTGTTGTGTGAAAGAAAATTAGTGTCTGGTGCCTGACGCGTTGGAGAAAAAGGATTTGCAGACAGCCTTTGTGAGTCACATTCACCTCCGAATGGAGGAAAAGTGTTGCCCACGACTGCTGTTTGGGCATTGTTTACTGTTTCGTTTTGAAAACCACTGACACTGCGATTCTGTGAGTAGGAGTTTTTACTTAAACTCATTAGATTTCTAAGAGTATTATTAAAAGTTTCAACTAATTCGTTTCACTTTCGGAATCACATTCGACATTTCTTAATTAATCGAAATTTCTTAAATGTTCAAAAATCAATTCACAATTATCTTTAGCATTAGATGCAAATTCAATTTGAAGCACATTACACATAGAATGAAACCATTATCACTGAATAAAGTTATGGCTTTTGTTTTGGCTTTTTCAATAAGTTAGTCAGAACCAAAACCAGTAAAATTTCGTAAATTGTTTCTATTTCTTCGACCTTCAGCTGCACCAAATATTAATTTATGTAGATTTTTAATGTCCTTAGTGCTACTGTTGTATATTGAAATAGCAATTTTCTTAAAATCGTTTAAGGAGGCCATATTTCTTATAGTCTATAAATAAATTTAAAGCTGTCTCAACGTTTTGAAGGAGTCAATCATCGGCATTTGTAGTCTCGGTTACTTATGAAGGCTTTAGAGTTGCTATTTAAGCTTACTGAATTTAATTAATAGTAACAAATAGAAAAATCATTTACAAATTAAAGTTAAGTGTAAAATTAACAAAATTGAGAAAATAACAATTAGACATCTTTGATAATTGTCTTCCATCAACGTGTTGGTCTCTAGTCTCCAATCTCTCGCTTAAACGGCGAGGTCCCGCTTGGACAAAGCTTAGAGTGCTATTACGTCATGTTCCATCTGACTTCTTATTGGTGGAAAAGTTAGGAGAAAACATCGGCACAGGATATAGCTCTTTTCTACACTGTTTCCGATCACACACACATGTATATATATATATATATATATATATATATATATATATATGAATTTTTTTTTAGATTTTCTTGAAAAATGTATGAACAATTATACCATGTTAATTTGTATTAAAAACTTATATAATACATTGTAATTTTTGCCTATGACAAGAATGGCTCTAATTATTCAGGATTGTTAATTTCTCTGAGAAATTGAGAAATGCTTACTTAACTGATAATATTGATAGAAAATGTTTGAGTTAATGACTATTATAGTTTATGAAGATACATTATTTGTAATACATAAAGTTTATACATAAAGTGACTTTAAAATTTCATGTGCATATATACATACGTACATACATGTATATATATATATATATATATATATATATAATATCGAACTTCAATATTAAGTTCAAAATCTTGGAGTTATGAAATTCGATTGATATGAATAAAATGAGTACAAATTTCATGTCAATGTTTATAACTCATTTTATAACATACTTATTTTTATTTTAATTTATGGAATACACTAAAATGAACTAAGAAAGATAAAGTGCTTAAAAAATTATTTATACAGAATTAATTTGTATTTTTAAAATTTCCGGAATGTAATATTATACTTTTAATTTTTTTTTCAAATTCAAAAATTATATTAAATATTTCATATGAAAAATCTTTTAATATAATATTTGGAATTGTGTTGATAGTTTGCTTTTAATTTAATTGAAGACTTATGGTTTTCATTATAAAAAATTAATCCAGGTATTTATTTTTAAAATAGAATTATATTCAATTTAAAAACAATTGTGTAATTTCACAAATTTGACCGAATTCAGTATACGAGATTTTAATGAAATATATGCTAGTTGTAATGAATAGTAAGATAGTTTTTAATGTTTTCTTAAAATTTTCAAAATATGGAAAATGTTATGAAATTACAAATCCTAATTTTAATATATGCAAATTAAGAAATATATTCATAAATAATATAAAATGTTTTGATAAATTAGAAGTTTTAATTTCACAAAACTGATATTGTAAAACATAAAACAAAACTGATATAGCTAAAACATAAACAAGAATTCAATATGAAGTAAATAATGTTTTATTGGTTTAACAGAGTAAGGACGTCAAATAGCTAGGCCATATTTTCTTTACATATATTTCGTAGTCATTTTGCCTAGAAGCAATGTAGATACTTTTCGTTTGCCAGCGTAGTCGACCACGTTTGTTGCTGGCATTCTTGCTGGGAAATATTTTAAATGATATTGATATTGTAGATGGCATCAGAATCAAGATCGTTTTCCTTCTGTGTGTTCCGAAATATTACTTAATTGTCGGACAGTATTAATCTGTTAATTGTTTCTTTTGTGACGATTTTCTTTTTATCTGTAAAGGTAACTTTTAAATTCTTTTATATCTTATTGTTTAAATTGTATTATTTTATGTTTTTCCGTATTGATAAATTTTTTATGAGATTTACATATGCACTCTTATGATTTTAGATAGGACCTAAAGCATCTAGAATGTCTGCTGCGCCGGTAGTCATATCTGCTACTTCGAGGCATACTGCATCGGTAACTTATTGTCACCATAGAATGTTTTCATATTATAATTTTGGATTTGCTTTTAATTTTATTGGCCAATGTTCTTTATTATAAGTTGATTTTGACCGTTAGACCTAAATGTTTGACATTGACTTTCATCTTTAGTTTTAGTTTTTTAAATGCATTGGTAATGTCTAATTCTATCTGAATTTATCTAATATCGATTTAATAACTATTTTGTTATTTTCTAAATTTTTTTTCTTGTAACATAACTTTCTTTTAATTTCAAAATTTTTAATTTCTAAATTTTTTTTATTGTTACATAACTACCTTCTAATTTCGAAACAAATTGAGCTTAGGAATTACTATATATCATTGTTTTCATGGGAATGTTCATTATATTCCTTTAAGAAGCTTTTGAGCTTGTGACACTTATTATTATATATATATATATTGCAATTGTATCATTTTTAAATTCATTCAGTTCATTTTTTAAATTAAATGCATGTTTTTGAAAAGTTAAGAAAAGTTTGCTTGAAATATTCTTAGAGTCCATTTTTAATTTTGTTTTTCTATAATGTTATCTTTTATCTACATATTTTTTGATAGATGAATGTTATTTTATTTTAGTTATTGGTAACTCATTTATTTTTAGCAATGTATTTGTAAAAGGAAAACTTATTCTAGCTTGAAAATAGTTTTAAATTTTTGTAAATAATTGCTTAGATGGATCTGCTGGAAGTGCTTGTGAGAGTTATAAATTGACTTTGATTGTTGTTTTGAGAATCCCTGGAGGAAATAAAAAAAAATTAAATAAAATTTAGCCCCTAACAGGTGTCAAATGCACAAACCATTGTTCTGTCAACCAAACTTTTCAGCTATTTTGACCATTACAGAAAGTTCTTAAGCCTTAACAACAGAAATTAGTTGAGATTAAAAAGTGTAATTAATACAAAATTACATAAATTGACCATATTCCTTTGAGTTACTTATAATTTTTTATTTAACATTTTTAAAATATTGACTTTAAATTGTTTCAAGCTGAGTTCTAGAGCACTTTATAAAATTTTTTACTGCATACTGTTTAATATTTTAATATTTGATAGTAATTGTAGAATCATTATTTATACATATTGCATTTTGTTTGCATCAAATTTTTAAAACAGTTAAAAAGAAGATTCATTTTGTATTATGTATTTGCTTATTGAACTTAAAAAATGTCTAAGAAATGCATTTTTTATGAATGTTTAATCTTTTCTTTCAATAAAGAAATAAAGGTGTTATTCTATATCAAAAGAGTATTTATCAGTAAAGATTCTTTATTTCTAGGTTATATTTTTGCATGGATTAGGAGATACTGGGTAAGTAATTTAATTTTGTTATTACTTATATTAAATATTTCTAAAATACAATAAAACATTTAAATTTTCTTTTAAATTTATTTAATATAACTTAAATTAAGATGCTTGGATGCATAATAAGAGACAAGGTAATATATTTAGTGTTCATTGAATTTTCTCTTGCACAATATTTTATTTTCTTGTAGATGAATTAAACTCCTTGAAATCATTAAATATTTTTCTTTTTTAAATAGAGATGTTATCATAATTTAAATATTTGAACTCATTCACTTGCTGCCTTGAAAGCAAATAAGCTTATTTAATGAGCTTACTAAAGGGATTTTCAGAAACTTGTTTCATTTATACTATGATCTAGCATGATTAATAAAATATCTGCTTCATGTCTGGTTTAAATAGCTTCTGTGTTTAATTGTGTGCAATTAAATGGATTCTGGCAATATATTATTTGTGTAATATAAATCACTTTTTGCTGCAATATAATGATCTTTGAAACAAACTTGCTTATTTATCAGAAAGAAATAGTGGATTTAATATGTATCTCTATAGAGATATAATGGAAATTTTATTTGTTTTGTGCTTTAAAAATTTAAAAGAAAAAGCTAACTTATTAGAACTTTAAATAAAATATATAATTTTTGTCAACTTCTGCTGTAATGATTATATATTGCTAAAATCTGAAGATTTGGCAAAAATTTATTTTGAAGATATCTTCTCCCTACATATATTTCATGAATATGTAATCACTTTTTGTGTAATATGGAGAATTTTTCACCAGATGAAGAATAAATTATAATATTTAAATCTAATATATCAATAAAGTAGCCTGCTTGTTAAACTTCTGTTCTTGCTAAGAAATTAAATGTTGTAAAGGGTCTGAAATTTGTAACTGATAAGTTTTTAACAATTATCATGGGCTTTCAATATAATAATCCATAACATCAGGATCACTAGACCTGATTTACAAATACCTTTAAACTAGCTAAATCTAAATTCAATTCTTTTAGGGAAGTTTTCCAAGATTGGAAAATATTGATTTTTTAATAGTTGAAGTATTTTTGGTGAAATTCATGTTAAATAGTAATAAATGAATGTATTTACAATTTTCTATTAAATATTCATGAAGCTGTGATTGTTAAAACAATCATAGCTTCATCAATATTTAACATTGTTAACATAATAAAAATTGTTAAAACAATATTTGTTTCTTGAAATATATAATAATTTTAAACATTTTAAGCAAATTTGTATTTTTGATTTTAGTATAGTTTTTATTTGATTAATAAGATTATAAATAAGTAATTATGAATGAAGGAGATTACAAAAACACATTTTTCTAATTTTTATATTTTAATAAAGTTGCCTGACCATCTATCTGATCTAGATTTAGATTAAGTATAATTTTTTCAAAATGAAAAGTATGTTGCAGTTTTATTGAAATCATTTACTATGCTTATTAAGTATTTTTTTTTTTTTGATCCATAGGACTAGTCTATCAATATATTTTAAATACTTTATTACAGCAAAATAAATTAATGTTGTGTTTTTAAGTTTTTATATATTGTTTAAGTATAAAATTGACATTGATATATTTTAAGTGGTTTTCTTTGGCTTGTGTTTTCTACCTCAGGCATGAATGTTTGTAGTGCTTCAAAAGCAATTAAACTGTAGATCTCTTCAAATCAGCTCTTATTTGTGAAGTGACCTTTTAATGGCTAACAAATGAAACTAAATCCAAATGTTTTTGAGATGTTTTCAATTTTTTTTTTAAAATGCAATTTTTTATTTGAAAATATTCATATCTGCCATATTTAGCTGCAAGTCTAATGAGTGCTTTCTCATTTCAAAATATAAGTAAACCAAAATTTTATAATTGCCAGAAAATGTTTGTTTTTTAAATTTTTCTTTACTTAAGCCATCTATTTAAGCATGTTCCAATAATTAAATCTAACAATGACTTTAAATATTTTCTTTTACTATTTTTTATGCAAATTTTTGTTTTTCAAGTATTGAAATTAAAATGAATATTCTTTTTGTTATAATTCTAATCTTATTTCATTTCTTACATTTAATATAAAAAGCATGAAATTTATCAATTTAAAAAAATTATATGTATTATATATTCATATTAATTTTTTTTAATCTAAAGATGCATTTTTATTTAAAGTTTAAATAATTATTCATGCTGACCATCTATATTTGCATCTACTTTTATATTTATAATGATTATTTTTGTTTTATGTATTATTTTGGCAAACAAAACTTGTGCATAGCTTCAAGCAAACTCTTTAACACTACATATAAGGCTTGTGTAAGCAGAGCGTTAACAGTATAAAAGTTGCTTTTTAAACACATTGCTTATAAAATGCCTGTATCAATATCATTCTTGATATTTTTATTTGATTTATATAACAATGAAATGATCAACAATTCAACTATGCAATCTATATCCATATTGTTTGCTTATTAATCTCTAATTTCCTTTTTGTTAAACAACTTAAAAGTACAGAATTTGTCTTTCCATTACCATTTAAATTTTAATCTTGTCTATTTCTATTAATTTTTTATGATATGGTTTGAAATCTAAAGCAATTTTTTTCATTTTCATCTTATGAGATTTCTGAGATTTTCTCTCATAAGATATAATACTAAAAGTTTTGCTTGTAGTTTTATGTATTTCTATACATTTTTTTTTTGTTTTTTTTGCGTTACTTTTTTACTAGTTTTATTTTTAATAACATTCACATACCTTTTCTATATTCTCATGTTTAATTTTTGCCTTATATTTTCTTTAATATTAATCTTTATTTTTCAATTCTTTTAAATATTTAGTTCTGATGTTTTTTAAAACATTTGTTCTGATATTATTTATCTTATTGCTGCTTTATTCTTAGCATATTTGTGATATAACTATAAACAAAATTATGAAGTTTCTTTTCATAATTTTTGTTTACAGTTTCAGTTTGATGCTTTATGTTTCTTATTAATGATATACTTTATCTTTACTCAAATATAATCATTTAGTTATTGTTAAAATACTGTTAATTTCGGGAACCATTAACTAAATTTTCATGTGTCTAAATGAACAATTTTGTTTGAGATTATACTGTTTGTTCCTATTTAATATTTAAGCTAGAGTATTTCATTTTTACTTATGATTGTGCTTATATATATATATTTATCATTTTCCACCAATTTATGTTTAAATTTTTATGTTTCTTCCTGTTCAAGCCGTTTATATTTTTGCAACTCAGTTAATTGTATATTCATCTTTTTCTTTCATTCATCCTAGTATTTTCATTGTTTTTAAATTGGTGTTTTAATGGCAAAACTTTATTAAGTAGTTTCAATTTTAAAATTCAAAATGTTAGATGAAATATTAACTACTTTTTAAAATCACTGAAATTGAAAAATTCATTAATTCCTACCTAAACTATATTGGCTGAAACTGTAATAGCAAAAAAAAAAAAAAAAAAAAAAAAAAAAAAAATTGACTCTTTTTTTTTCTAAAAAATGCAGCATTATTTTTTCATTTGGGCACATTTTATATTGCTGACATTCTGTGTTTCATATATTTACTTTTTTCAGTAAAACTAAATTTTAAGATTCAATTGAGATAATGTTAACTAGTTATATTATATATTTTATGGATATGATGTACCCCTAAATCAATTCCACACCTGGAAACTTAAGTCTTTATTCACAAGTTATTGGAAATGTCTACCCATATAGATTTTGAATTTATTAATTTTTTTATTACAGTCATGGGTATTACATTAGTTTTTTATATTGAATCATCTAATGGATTATGAATAATTTAATTGAGAATGCTAATAGAATTTTTTTTTATAAAGTAAATGTTATTTGGATCTTATAATTTAGGAAAATTATACTTATCTATGTATATCAAAATTACTTGATTATTTTCTTTATTTCTTAACATGTTTTTTTGGACTTAAGTTATCCAACAATAATTTAGCAGTTTGTGAATTTGATTCCTACCACATGCTTGGAAGTTCGTAATTGTTTGGACTATACCGTAAATTCTAGATCCCAGTCTTGTTAACCCCATAAAAAGAGATGACCATTGAGTGACAAACTAAAAAAATCAATGTTAATAATCATGCAGATATTCATATGAAAATAACTTACATAAATGATCTCTACATTCAACAAATGAAAAAATAAAAAATTCAAAAAATTTCAGCAATGGAACTTAAAAAAGCAAGCTAAATAGTTTTGTAAATTTGGACAGTCATTTTAGAGAAGAGATTGGTTTCCTTGTGTGTATGCACTGACTTACTTCCCTGTTCCTAGTCCAAAGTTGGGCTCTGCTTGTTAGATGGAAGCTATTGCCTGTAAGTTTTCATAATTTAGAAACTGGAATCATGCAGAGACCCTCAATACTCTACCTACCATCCTCAGTGATATTATTTCTCTTGAAGCACATTGTTATCATGCCTATTTAACATGCCTTAGAGCTTCAGATTAGTCAATATTCAAACATTACTTTCTGCTAATGAGAAAAATATCTTTATCATTCTGGCCACAGTGCCTTTGCTATGCTATGCTATGCTATGCTATGCCATGCCAAATGAATCTATGATTAAGCACGCAGTACTTTATCATAGTAGTTAGATTTCTGCCACTATGCATGTAGAGTTTGGGAATTGGGGCCAATTATACAGTTTTAATTTTAGTTGTTAATTATGTATTGTTTAAAGATTTATTAATAAAAAAATAATAAATATAACTTTATATACCGTATTTTCCTATGTATGATCCGCAGTGGCTCATTATTCGCAAGACTTTTTTTCGAGTAAAAAAACATCACATAATCCCCAGCGGCGTTATTATCACCAAGACCCTTTTTAAGTAAAAAAGGTTAAATAATCCACAGCAATTTTTTAGAGAAAATGGTTGACAATATATGCTGCTATTGAGTTTCACCTAAAATAAAAATGCACCGTGTGATTTATATTGTACAGAAGAAACATGAAAAGAACTGTTGTACCCTCTTCATTGCAAAGTGTGATAAACTAAGATGAAAAACAATAGAGATCAATCAAGAGCAATAATCCCGAGAATATTCTAGCAAAAGTTATCAAATTTTACTTTCTAATAACTTTTAAAACAAGGTTAAATGTATTTATAAAAAAATTGTTTTGTTTTGTAAATAAAAAAATTGTTTTGTAAATAATTAAATGAAATAAATGATTATTTTTGAGCTGTGCATTGGATATATTTTTCTTTTGTACTGTGTATGCTTTGATTTTTCACTTTACATTTAACAAGTTAATCGCCATTTTATTATTATTTGTCTTCCCTGTAGCTATTTAAAATGTGATGAACTGCAGCGGTGAACTGCTGTTTTTACTTCTGTATGACAATAGATGAATTTAAATATTTTCAGAATGAAATGGCTCACATCATGACAAAATCTGAAATGATGTTAGCATATTGCAACTGCAATTATTTTCAGAGGAACCAAATTCATTCTTGAGTGTGCTTGAACAAAGCTGATTATAGCTGAAATAAGTTGGCTGTATTGTGGCAGCACCTGTTATTTATTTTTATGAGACATAAATAGCATTTCTTTTAAAAAATTTATGTAATCTTTTCTGATAGAGAATGCTTTTTAAAAGATTATCCACTGCAGCGTATAACACGCACAACAAAATTTGAAACCTTATTAACGTAACCCGTGGAATTGTATACAGGTAAATACGATAATTAAAAAACTAAAATTTTATATACATATTATGCATCATTTAAATACTTATTAGGGTAAGGTATAATGAACAATTATCATTACTTTAATGCAGTCAATAAAAAAAAATAAAAAATTTTATGCAAATCTTATTCCTTCACCATTTTTAATGATATGAAGATTATTTGTTATTTTCAATGTGACATAATTTTGAATGTTCATTTGAGAAAATTTGTCAACTCAAATTGTTTCTCACTTGATAAAAAAAAAAAAAATTGTTCTTATGGATATATAGAACCAAAATCAGAAAGAGCATTTTCTGCGTTTGTTCTGATATCTCTAATTCATTTTTTTTAAACTTTTTGACAGATATATCTTTCGGCCAATGACATCCAACATGTTAATTTATTTCTCTAGTTACTTTTCAGATTTTTTTGATTCCATACTTCTGCATATATTACTTCAATATATTCAATTTCCATTCATTTTAAATTCGACAAATCGGATGAGAATATAATAGTTCTATTAAATCTAAATGGGAGTAAAATAGACTGAAGCTTGTAAGCTATATCTTTTGAAAAATTTCTCCTTAAATATTTCAACATAGATTTAAAGTTAATCTTTGATTATGGCTAATGTTTTTGTAAATGCTTTAACTTTTTGAAAAGTACTTAGGTGCTATTATTAATATCAACAGAAAATATATTAGTTATAAAATAACTTCTTTTTAATATTTAAAAAAGTTCAAGTACTATTTGGTACTTTCCTTGCAATCCTATGTTTATTTCATCAAGATGTAAATTGTACCATTCAGGGAATTAATTTGATAATCTTTTATTATCCTTCATTTTAGTTAATGTTCCTTCTTCATAGAGGAAAAATTTAATGTGTTTTATGCATGACACAAATTTATTTAAATATTATTTCAATCAGGATGAAGGACTTGGTTGTTTAAAGGGAGGTCCATATTTTTACACTTGGTTTCTTAATGATATTTAAATGGTCTATGTGCCAGTATAAAATGAGACATTATGAAGTTAACAATTTTAGTGACAGAAGCTATAAGAGTTGTAAATAAATTTTTATATAAAAAGTTCTTGATAGACAAGGCACTGGAAATTGAATCATTTAAGCCCAAATATGATCTCAAGGAACTTAATATATATATATTTTTGCTAACCATTGCAGGAAAACCATATGCAGTAACACATTTTATTAATGTTAATGATTTTCTTCCACAATAATTTACAAATTAAAAAATATAGTCTCTTAGTTTCCAAAGACAGCATAACTAAGCTGCATATACTTTATGAACTCAATCTTTATTTCAATATCATTGACATAGGCACTTTCATCAAGATTGATCCTAATTAAAAGTTGAGTTCAAGGCAAGTGAAAATTTTGTTTCATCGTTAAATTTTTTTATTTGAGTTATTCGTTCATCCTGAAGCTAGTAATTCTTGACATATTGCTTATAGATTTGGTAACTTGCTCAAAAATATTTTATTATATTTTAAAATGTGTTTTCATGTATTTATCTATGAAAGGTTTTTGAATAATTTTAAAATTAAGTTCAGTCATCTTAGAAAAGTTTTCACATTAAAACTAAATAAATGTCATAAAATTAAAAGTAATCTACTTCCTGACTTTTAAGAAACTAAATTCTACTTTAAATTGAAATCATGCTCAATATTCAGATATTGTCACAATCTGAACAAAAGGGAGAGAAAATGCATAAGTACAAAAACTTTTTTCAAAAGTTTTGAAAAATCAGCTCATTATAGTGAAATTTTTGCATGCGCACTTAGAGGAAGTGGTTGGTTTTAGTTTAGCAATGTAGAATATCATTCCTCAAATTTAGTTTAATCTCATTTCTTGTATGGCTGGGAAAAAAAGTTCTCACACAATCGGGTGCTCCTTTGATCAAATATTATTGATGAAACATTTCTTTACATTATAAAATAATTGAAGACTGGATGATATAACTTTATCATATAATTGTTGAATAGTATGGAATACTATGCCAAATCTGTCATTCCACGCAGATGCTTATTTTATACAATATTAAATATTTTATGTAATTATATTATTTTTACAAATAGTTTATTACTGTAATGACTCAATTTACATAAAATTTTTAGAGAATGTTGTTTAATGTAATTTCCTTCTAGGCATGGATGGGCTGCTTCTTTGCAGTTGCAGAAAATTCCTCATATCAAGTATATATGCCCAACAGCGTAAGTATTTGGAATCAATTTTGTTTCACTTTTCTATTCACTTTTCTCATTAATTGCAAAAGGTCTCTACTTAGTAAATATAAGCTAATAAAGGCTTTTATTCACGTTATATTAAGTTTTATAATCTAATTATTTATGTTGAATGTTTTTTTTTTTTTTAATTCAATTCTCAAAATATTTCAGTCCAACTATGCCTGTTACACTTAATTCTGGTAGTAGGATGCCATCATGGTTTGATTTAAAGTCATTAGATGCTGAAGGCCCAGAAGATGAGGAAGGGATCAAAAGAGCTTCTGAAGCAGGTTAGATTTTTTTCTTTTTCACTTTGCTTATTCATTTAAATTGTAGATACTATGTGTACATTCTATTTCCTCATAATGTATAAATATAATCAAGATATACTATAAGTTAAACTGCTTACAAGTTTTGTTCCATTTTCAATTTATGTGTTTAATGTATATTCAGCTTTACTATATTGTATATCCATATACTTGACGTAAAAATGTATGGATGTGCATTAAAATCTTAATGATTTGTTGAATAAGTATGTGTTGGACAATGTGGATAGGATGTCTCATTACATAAGGAAACAGTGACCCAAATGTATATCTCTTATTTCTAAGGACATATAAATATGTATAAAATATTCTAGTGGTTCCCAGAAAGGTGTTTTTACCTCTCCTGCATAATTCCTCATGTAGAATTAACTTGGGCTGATGAAAATTTTTGTGGAAGTTATTGACAAAAGTTCTGCTGAATTTATGTAACTGAAATCCAAGTTTCCTAAAATAAGCCTAAAAATGAATGAATGAATGAAGGAAGGAATATTTATTGTACCTCAAATAAGAGCAATAACATCACATAATGAATATTTTTGGAATTTTTGAATCTATTGGAAAACAATACTTAGAAATACAATTATTGAAAAATATTTATGTTGGATTTCGTGGCAATAATAAAAAAGAAAACTATAAAGAAATAATGAGCGACTTTCTGCCTTTATAAGATGAAAGGGGCTGTAACATACCCTTAATAATTCACTTTTTTGGACTCCACCATGTAGACTTTCCCTGAAAATCTTGGGGCTTTCTCTGATGAATATGGTGAGCATATTTACCTGCAGCTTGCTATCATTGAAAATTGGTACCAAGGCAAGTGGTGTCCCAGTGTGCTTGGTGACTAACTGCTGGACTAAGAAGCGGGACACCTCTAATTCAAAATATAGAACTTTATAAATAAGCCAGAATTAACTGAATGTTAACCATTAAAAGTTTCCCAAGTATCTATTCTTGTAGAAATTTAAAATGTATGGTAAAGAAATCCTGCCTGATGGAGGAAATCTGAGCTTATATTTTAACTCAACAGGAAGAAAGTTTGCTTATTTTGTCATTAAAAAATAATTTTATTCTTATTTTTAAGACCAGTGTATTCTTACATAACTATGCTATATGTAAATATATTCATAGTTATTGTAAGTAGTTTTGAAGTATATATAATTGCATTTATATGATATGGTGTTCAAATGTAATTTAAACAAAATTCCTGATGAATTTGTTGAAAATTTAGATGTATTGAAAACTTCGTGTGAAAATAAATACAGCAATGTAAATTTATTTTTTGTATACTATTAAAATAATTCAATACATAAATTAAGTTGTAATTACTGAAAACATGCTTTCTTTTAAAACACAATTGCTGAAGAAAATACATCATTTTCCTAAGAATTACATTTGCATGATTTGCTAAACATGGATTTCTTTTAAGAGCACCCAAAAGTCAAATTTCGTAAAATTTAGAGCCCATGAATAAAATTTTCAATTGTTGTAATAAGAACATTTATTGACTATTTCGTTCTGAATGTTTACAAAAGCATTTCCTTGTACAAAAGGGTTAGTTTCCTAAAAAATACATTTGATTCCCCTTCCAATCTGTGAAAAACAGCAAATAATTTAATATTGATTTAATTATTCATTTACAATGAAAATTGTTAGTTTTTTCTTAACTTAGTTAGGTAGAAGCTGCATAGAAAGTTGAAATGGACAAATTTGGATCTTGATGATTTTTAGTCTTAAGATAAATGCTGAGTGATAACAATAAGAATTACAGAAAATGCAAACAGATTTTGTACTTTTATTTCTTCAAATTTTATATTTCTTAAAAGCTATCAGTAGATTCATTTTCTTTTTATTTGCATTTTTCGGGAACTGGTTTTTTACATTTGTGACAAGTGTTCCTTGTATGATTTTCTTTGTAACTTGTTTTGATTTGGCATTTGGGTCTTTTCCTTTCTCTGTTGAGTTATTTGTTGGAGTCACATTAAATGCTTACCTCCTTGGGAGGCAACTCTTCACATAACTATTAGTTCACTAATAGAATAACTTTTCTAGTACTAAATTTCATCTTTCTTGTAACTTCTTAATATAAAATTCAAGCTTTCTGTGTAGACATATCTGAAACATTATTAAAGACTTACAAAAGCCAATGATGTGTTTGATATTTAGTGGTATACTTTCTTATTAGCTTGTTTACAACACCCGCTCTAATCTTTAGTTATAAAACTGGACTGTCTTTTTCTTGATGTCAATGGCAACATTGCTCTGACCTTGAGTTCAATAGTTTATGGGTGAACTAAATGGACATATTGGGATGGTGGTAACTTAGTATCAGCATGTTTCTTCTTTCTCTGATATGACATGGTTATTATTTCATTGACCTTGAAGGAAGTGGTAAAATAAGATTCTTGTTTTTCTATTTTGGCCATTGATGTCTCTTTTTATGCAATATTTTATAAATATTCTGTCAAAGCTTGTTAAGTTATCTTTCTATTTTTTATTTTATCCATGTAAATTAACTGTCACTAATTATATTTCTAAATTTCCTTAAACATCCTTGAGTGTGCCTCATAACTATGTGTTCATTAACATCTTGATTTGTAGGTATCTTAATATCCTGACCAATATAGGGAAATCCAATGAGGGTATAGTTTGATTGTACATAGCTGACATTTTATATTATATTTGTCTGGTTTATTTGGAATGTACTTTATAAAAGAACATCTGATTTGGGATGGCACAATAAGTGATCATTTACCCTAATATTTTTTTTGGTTTGCATCATGCTGCACTATTTTCAGTGAATTAACCCTATAATGCTGATGCTAATGTAAGGTTACTTTTCTGTAATTCTCTGATCTTTCAGTTTTCAAATCAAAACAAAAAATCTCTTGGCATGGTGTGAAAAAATGCCAGTCCTCAAATTGGTGATCATGATGTATTTACAGTGAAATTCTTTAGCCATATAATCAATTCTCTTTATGCATAACAGGAAACATTGTGTATACTTCTTTAAATGTTAGTCCATTATCATTTCCAAATTTACAGTGAGGTTCTGCTTTGGTACATTATTTTATATGGCTCACAATCTTTCTACACAATATTAGATGGCATGCTGCAATCACATCTGCATTTATATTATTTTTGTGTATGAAATCAACCTTTGAGATTCCTGCCAAATGTTTTGTATTGCGCAACATGGTTTAGCTGAAGAATGTACAATCAGTTTTCATCTGTTCCATTCATGGCAGTGGACCAGGAAAAAACTGATAGCTGTTTTCTGACAAAATTTTTCTACTACACTTACAAGAACTTAATCATTCATCCTAGATTTTTAGAAAAATCGCCTGAATCAGTTTCAAAGGTAAGTGTTTTCTTCTGACTGCAATTTAGACGATTCACAATTATCAGAAATATTTTGTTTTTGTATTTTTTATTCGATTCTTCTAATTTCATTTCTATATTTTTATGAATTTTACGTTGAAACATAATTTTTAGAAAGTGTTTCATCTCTTAACTATTTTCTGTGTGCTTTTAACTAAATCTAAATTATATATATAGATCTAAACTATATATATATATTGTGACTCGTTTGACTTTGTTTCATATAATCTTTGCAATTTCTTCAAAATTTCTTAGTATTAGAGACTTTATAAACTGTCTTTTCTGTTATTACAATAACTATTTTCTTATTTAATTCATTATAAAGTAGAACTTAATCATTTTATTCTGTTAGTAATACTGATTTTATGTGATGTGGGATGCAAAGGAAGGAAATGAAAGATTAAACATCTTAGAATGCTTGATAAACTTCTTAAAAGCTTCTTAGAATTTACAAGGTCATTCCAAGAATGAAATAGTGCGATACAAATGGGAGAATGGAAGATGCTAAAAAGGACCAATTTGGGTTTTTTCTGTCTTTCAGAATATTTGTTTAACATCGTAGATTCTATAAAAGGTTTGGGGAAACATTTTTTCAGATATGTCTTTTTTTCTTTTTATTTATGTGAAGTTTTAAATTTTGTTATTCAAGAATATTAGAAATATCAAAATTTTAATTTTTTAAAATGTTTTTAGAATGTATTGATTTATTGCAACTGATTTTAAAAATTTATTTCAACATTTATAGTATTTGAGATGATTGCTGAAGAAGAACAAAAAGGAATTCCTTCGGATAGAATTGTACTTGGCGGTTTTTCTCAAGGAGGAGCTTTGGCCCTTTATTCAGCCCTTCGATGTACAAAACCTTTGGGTGGTGTTATAGCATTAAGTTGTTGGCTGCCACTTTTCAAGCAGTTTCCATATGTAAGTTTTCCTTACAATTTGTAATATTACTTTTTAAAGGGTTTTCATTTTTAAGTTTTTGTGTGTGTTATAAAATATTTTCTAAATGTGATATAGCAACTATTAAACTTGCATTTTATTTCAGGCAGCTATAAGTAATACAGATATTCCTCTATTACAATGTCATGGAGAGCTAGATATTGTTGTACCTTTTAAATGGGGAAGAATGACTCATGAACTCCTGAAAACATTCATGTCTAATGTCGAGTTTAAATCATACAGCAGATTATGTCACAGTTCATGCCCTGAGGTATGTTTAAATTTTTTCTGTTTTTCAATAATAATCAAAATCTGTGATAAGAATGTTTAATTAACAAAAGATGTATGGTTGATGAATTTATTGCTAATTGTGTAAAAAAATCATGATTACTTTTAATCTTCTAAGTAATTTCACCACCTAACATGATTTGCTTCCAATTTTCAACACTTTTTTCTTTAATATTTGAGCACTTAGTATTTTTTTACAAAATTTAATAATTATGTATGAAGTAAGTGTAAAACATCCATAAAGATCTTGCAATTTCCAGAGAGTTAATTTGTATTATTGGGTAGTGTACATGAATGCTTTAATATTTTGTATGATAAGCTTACATTAACTTGCAATTAAATTACTAATTCTTTTAGATATTCAGCTTAATTCTTTTAGATTATCATGCATTAAAAATATAATCAATATAAATTCAATTTTTTTAAAATTTTTTATGGTATAATTTAGTTCTTTAAAGAATAGAATTTAGGCATAGCAGATATTACATATATGATAAATAATTTAAATTTGTCCTTGAATATATGATTAATTAAATAATCATATATATTCACACACAAATTTGTGAATAGATTTGTGAATCTTGTGTTATCTTTCATAAATTCATTAAAATTTATCTAATCAATTAATGTTTTCTGTATTATATATTTCAATTTTTGTGAGTACTTAATTAAGTAAAATTGTATTATCTTAAGTCACTGCATAACTTCGAATTTTCTTTTTTTTTTTTGCTTTCCAATAAAATATAATTATATATTTGTTCCACTGTAAAGTTAATATTTTTCAATTTTTCAAAAGCATTGATAAATTTTTATAAATTTAGTTCAATATTTGATTATTAAAAGAATGACTTTTCATAAATTTAACTTTTGTTATATAAGTAATGAAGTCTGCATAAAAGTTTCTAAAATGTCAAGTTTGGAAGGCTTGAAAACATTTTCCATAGTATTTTGAATGTATTTTAGATTTGTTTTAAATTAATTAAAATAAAAGTACAGATTAAAATTCATTATATAAAAGCTTTTTATCGATGTGATTTAAAATTCCCATTTAAATGGTTTTAAAATACAGTTTGAAAAAAATTCCTGTTGCAATAAGATTTGCTGGGAGGATCTTTTCCTTTTGTTGAGTTTCTTTTTCGGTCCCTACATTTTGATCTTGATGGAGCTTGGAATATGCATTTTAGAGAATATAAATAAATGTTCATTAAAAAACAAGAATTTAATTTTAAAAATATTTTGCTTATTCAATATTGCTTATAATTTTTCATTCTATACCAAGAAATCTTTGGAAACTTTTGGAATTTGAATATTCAGACTGTTTATCAAATCAGTCTGTTCTATCATGATTTTGTTCTTAACCCAATACTTTCTCAGTAGTAAATAACCTCATGTTTGGCTTCCAATTTCTTATTGGTCTTATTACCCAGCACTTTTCCATTCAATTACCTTTCTAATAGTGCTCAGTAGCTCTCACCAATCTTAGAATCCTTTAATTTTCTACAGTCAAGCCTATATGAACTATTTACAGCTTTTGGCATTGAAATTTTACAAATTACAATTTTTGCCATTTTTAAATTAAATAATGATCAGAATCTACATTTGTTCCTCTAAAAGTTGACACATCCATAAGACTAGACAAATATCCAGAATCTTGGACATGAGCTATTTGGTTATGAGAAGTTCCAGGGTTGAAAACCTTTGGAAGGGGTTTTACCAGATCATCTATGAATATCTATATCTGAACTCAGTACTTCCAACTAATATATCATGGGAAGTAAAAAAACTAATGAACCTTATACCCTTGTTCAAAGTAAAGTGTAAGCTGTCTTTCTATGACATGGCTAAACTCCTTCCTGTCAACTTTAGCATTAAAATCACACATGTCAACTTGAACATAATGTCTAGGGCAGCAGCTCTATAAGTCATCAAACTCATCATAGGAAGAATCTTCATCTTCAGTCAGAGCATGTTCATTAATAACAGTAATTATTAAACTTTGCCATCAGTCACAGGTAACACAATCTCTGCGAACAAGCTCAAAAATTTATAACAAGGTGTCTGATTCTTATTCTATGGAAAACCAGTTCTAAATATATGTTTAGCATCATGACAGCTATAATATAGAATACTTTTTTTATTTACCTATACCACTGCCTGTCCACCTGATTTTTTGCAATTCCAACAAATTAACACTTTACAATTATACATTAATTTATTAATACGTGATAATTGTATATGATTTTAATCATTTACTTTAATTTAATAAAGGTTTATTATTCATTAATCATAATGGTATTTAATAAATTGTTATTGAAAGTGAACTTTTGTAAATTGCACTTTTTGTTATTTGAATATATTATATTGCGAAGTAGACTTATGCTAAAAATTGCTAATATTTTCTATACTTCGGTTTTGTGGATGAAAAATAAGTTCAATGTTTTTTTATTGCATCAGTCTGGAATGCTTAAGTAATTGTGTTTTTTAAATTTTTAAGTTAAACTGAACCTTAGTAAATAATGCCAACAATCATTGTTAGACACATTTTCACTTTTAATTCAAGTTTTAATTTATCAAATAAGTTATGCATTTGTAACAAATTTTAAATTCAATTTCTTTTTGCTCAAATGTTATTTATTTTTTTTTACTGATTGTTGAGAACATTAATTTTTGGCAGGATTAATTTCTTAGAAGGAAACTAACATAATTTTCAATCATAATGTCAGCATTTTTTTTAGTAAAATGAGTATATAAAGCTGTTCTATAAATTTGCTCTCAGTAATGTAAAGTTATTAGAAATTTCACTGCTGGTCATCAAAATTGCTGTATCATGAAAATTTGCTAATAAAATAACATTCCTTGAACAAATACAATACTTAAAACAAATATGCAGTTTAGATGAATAGATCGTGAGAAATCAATACCAAGAATAACCTTCTCTTACAGCAATAACTGCAATAATATGCTTGGTCATTGAGTTAAACTGGAATTGAAAGACTACAGGTACAGCTGCCCACGCACCTTCGACCAGGCCATAATTCATTGATTGCAGTAACTAACAACAACAATAATGATAATGAGCCAATGTCTTAACCACTGACCAGGCATTTCTATTGGTGAGATATCTGGAGAATATGGTGCTAGCACAATAGTCAAATTTCTTTTATTCAAGAAAAGAGCTTTATCAAAGTTAGGGAAATACTATTATGCTTCTATCTAACACTATCATCAAAACAGCTGTTTCCCAGGCAATAATGTTTTTGTTGTATGAGAAACTTGTACAATTTCTTTACTTAAACATGGCTTAGTTATTTTACATGAAATTCATGAAAAGCATAATCTTAGCATTTGTAATTTACATTTGACAATTTTTTCCTGTTGTGTACATTTTATGGGTGTATTTTTATGCATGTTGCCTCTTCTTGGTGTAGCAATTTTAATAACCAGCAGTGTATTTATTATATAAGTTTGAGATTATTGTGGCTTGCTTTAACTAAGATTTATCATTAATGTTCAATATTATTTTTGTGAAAGTATTTACATAATGTGTAATGGCTTTGAATGTAATTTAATAGCTTATTTGATGTGCCTATTAAAATGTTTTTTGTTTGATTAAAATGCTTTTTGTTTGATTAAAATATGCAATTTTTTTTTAGGAAATGAATGATGTCAAAGAGTTTTTGCAAAAAGTTCTACCATGACTTCATTTTGAATGATTTATGAGTCACTTCTCTCATCATTTTGAATTCATTTTCTAATTATCTTTAAATTTTTGTCTGTATAAATCATATTATACTGCTGTTAACTTAATAATATTAAGTATTAGATGTGCAATATTTCTTTAAATACTGCTTTTAGTTGCTTAAATTTTGAAAGAAGTGAAATTAAACTCACATAAATGCACTTAAACTTCTAAGTTTGAAAAAGATAAATTTTTTTTACGTATATTAATTATATTTTTGGAGAAAAATAATTTAGAATACTTCTGTTAAAACACAAGTGATATTCATTTTTCCATTTTGTAACTAAAAGTAAATTTATGGCCTCAGGTAGTTGAGTTAATTTAAAACAAGCTCAATTTTTTAAAGGAAATTTCACTTGTTTGTTCTAATTTCCTTTCTTTACAATAATTTTTTATTCAAAATTTTTCTCTCAATAAGCAAAAACTTATTTTTTATATTTCTCCAGTTATATTTTAAAATTTAAGTTGATTTTATTGATTGCTCAATTGCGCAGAAATTTCTTAAAAATATTTTGCATGTGATTATTCACATGAATAATCAGTTATAATTTATCTTGCTACTTAACTTCTGTGCATTTCATAAGGGGTTTATTGTGCTTATAAATTTCAAAATTTTTATTAAGCAGTATAATTATATAAGTAAAGTGATAAACTGCTGGAAATATTAATATTAACTTTCAATGCTTTTCTTTGCTGGAAAAATTTTCCTTTGTAAATGTATAATAATCAAAATCAAAAGTTCTGATATTAAAAATATTTTTCAAATTTTCCTTGGGAAGTACAAGTTAATAAGTTTTACTTGTAATGGTAGATGTTTGTTTTTATGAACATTCATGATTTTACAAACTATTGGCTGGTCCACAAAAAGGTCTCACTGATAATTTTAATTCTAATTTATAAACTGAAATTAAATAAAAAGTTTTTTTACAAACTGGCTTGTATTTTTCTTTTGCATATATTTTTATCATTTGATGTTTTATTTACTATTTTATTGTTAAGAAACTTGGATTGACATTATTATTGGAGAGTCTTTGAATTGTGGATAATTTACTATTGTGTAAACATTAAATATTAATCAATGTTGTGAATAGAAAATAGTTTTGATTCCAGAAATTGAAGAAAATTATTTTTATAAATCATAGTGATTTGTCAATAGACTTTGAGCCACTAATAGGCACCACATAGTATCATCCACCACAGATTTTTCAAACTAATTCTTATGTAATTTTTCTGCCTAATCTCTAACTTTCGACTTTGTAAATGAAACTATCAGGGTACTTTTAAGAGTCTTGGAATCACCTTATGGAATTGACATTTGGTGCACTATGTTCTTGAAAGTGTATGTTGGTGCAGGAAAAACAATATCTAAGTCATTTTGACCTGTGTGCTTTGACCACTGTTAACTGAAGAAAGCCAAAAAACCTATCTCACAACTTGAGTGAAAGAAAAAGTTACTTAATTTATGAACCTCAATAAAGAAACCAACTACTTCCCAAAATTTTACTTCAGGACTTTTTAAATTTGTATTTAAATGTAATTTGTTGTAAGAATTATTAAGTGATTAAATGACTGAGAATATAATAAATGAAAAAGAACTTTCATGTATCAAACACCAAGAAAAAAAATTAGTGCTGTGACCATCTGCAAAACAAAGTAGAAGATTGGATTACAAAATTGAGATATTTTTGGAGAAAAGCAAAAGTGAAATGCTTTCCTAGATAAAAAAAAAAAAAAGTTTTTAAAAATAAAGCAATCACTTTCTATTTCAAAACTATGACTAATTTCCCTCCACAATTAAACAAAAATATTATTAATTTTATTTTGCATGATATTTTATATTATGCATATTGACTATTTATTCTAATAGTACTTTATAAAGAGAGCAGTGTGGTAAAGAAATTAGTTTTAAGATTTAACAGTTATTTTTCTGTTTTACATACTTTCGATTTTAATTTTATCAATCCTTACATGTTTATAGAAACGAGCGTTTACTATAATTATTTTTTATATCTATTTTTGGGAATTTATATTATCTATTTTATGTTATCAAAAATATATTTCCTGAACATGTTGCAGCATTTCAAATGCATAGATAACTAAGAATAACTTAAAAATAATTTGCATGTAATTCAGCAAGTTTCAAATTTTATTTATAATTTTTAAATTGTTTCAGTTATTCATAATCAATGAAACAGTCTTATAAAAAGCTCCATATTATGTATTTGTTTCATTTTATTCAATTTTGTCATTACTTTCAATAATTGAAGTTTGTTTATTTGTACCTCTATATTTAGAAAGAATTATTGAAAAATTGATTGAAATTAATTTGACTAAATTGGCTTTATTTAAAGTTTTTTGAGAACATTTTCTATTAGAAGCAATGAAATATTTCAGATAGTATTTTCATTTACACCTTTTAAAATTAATGTTCAACCAAGCAAAAGAAATGTTTTAGAACTGTGCAGTATACTGTATTAAACTCCCTTGTTATACTGTATTAAGTTATACAGTAGATGCTCGTTTTTACAAACCTATTATTTTATGAACACCCACGTTTCTGCAAACTAATGGCTAATCCTTATTCTGATACAATATCTCCTGCCACTTAGTTTTAGAAAGTTGAATCAATAAAATGCAAATAAGTGTTTTTAAGTATGAATCTTATTTTGTATGCATTTTTTATAGTGCATACTATTGATAATTCTTTCTAATAGTATTTTACTTATAAAGAAAATATAGTTTGGTAAAAAAAAAAAAAAAAAAACTATTTTTTAATAATTTAATACATTATTTTTCTCTTAAGTACAGTTTTACCCATCCCTATGAGTTCGTAAAAACAACCATCTACTGTATTATAAAATCTTAATAATTATTTTAATCAGTGTAGACCAGAAATATTTGCTTGTGTAAATGTTAATTTCCAAAATGCTGAATTAATTTAATGCTTTTTGGCTTATAGCTCTTGATTTGTGCTCTAATATTTTGATGTATTTTGTTTATTTTTGAACTTAATATATTTTAATTAATACACATAATTGGTGCTATGTCTTTAACACAGGAATAGTCAACAGTTTCTTTTATACCTATTGCCTATTTCATAATCTTTGGTAATAAGATTTTTTGACTGGTTCTATAGTAACTAAATTAAGACATCTGTAAAGTATTGTATTATGTACTACAGTGCAATTTATACTTTATTTCTTTTATATTAAATTTTTGTTTCAAATTATGTTCATCTTTTAATTTGGATGCTATCTGACACCATTCTTTCTGCACTCTATTAAAATTTGAATAATTTACCATTAAATAGTAATGAATAAGTTGGCTACTGCTGCTCTTGCATATCTAACTAACACTAAAACTTGTATAGCTTTTTTTTTTTTAAAGTAATTTCATTCAAATAGCTGTGAAGATATCAATAGATTGTGATACTGTCTGTTCTATAAAATACAACTGATAGTAACACAACCTGTCTGTTATATTATATATAACAGATAATTATACAAGGGTCACTCTGAAATTTTTGAGATACAACTAGGTTTTTAAAGTTATACTTACAAAATTTTGGGTGTGTTCAAATTAGTCTCCTCCAGCATCAATGCACTTTTATAGACAAATTTTCCATAGATTAAATGCCTAAAGCCATTCTTTTCTTGGAATAGATAAAAAAATTCATACTTTGCTTCAAAGACCCATACTTTGCTTTCTTGACATGTTGGAACATCAAAAAACTGTATGTACGTTTCATCACATGTTACAATTTTAGAAATGGTGCGGTGGCCACCATCACTTAGCAATTTAAGAGTTTCTTTAATGATTCTGACATGCTCCTCTTTTTGGTGCTTTGTTAGATTATGGGAAACCCAACAGCAAACTACTTTTTTCATATGTAATTCTTCATGAATGATTTTGTGTATGGCTGTTAAGTTCCTTCTGTATCATTTGATAGGTACAGCGATTAGCATCCATTAACATTTTTCGTATGGCAGACACATTATCTGGGATTACTGCCAACGGCGGCCTTCCTATGTGTTCTTCATCCTGAAGAAAATTGTGATCTCTTCTAAATTCTCTAAACCATCTGAATACAGTAGCATGAGCTGGAGATTCATCACCAAAAGCTAATTGCAACCATTGAATGCATTCTTCTTGATTTAATCCTACTTTAAAATCGTAGAAAATCATAGCGCGAAAATGTTCTAGCGTCAACTCCATTTTCTCTTCTGTTTAAAATTTATTATACGCTAAACAAGTTGAAGTAAGTCAGTAAAAAATCGTCTTCTGTGTTAAAATACTTTGTATTTTAAAATTAAACCGTTATTTTTATTTTGTAAATTCTTGTCTGTGAGTATCACAAAAATTTCAGAGTAACCCTCGTATATAATATAACAGACTGATTGTGATACTGTCTATAGTAGTCTGTTATATATGTTATTTTATATAAATAATTTAGCTATTCTAAATTAATTTAAATCTTTCATGAATAGCACTTTTTAAAATACAAGTTTATTAACATACTTGTGTAATGTCAAAGAGTTCATGCTTATTATTTCCAAATATTTGAAAATTAAAATTCATTGAAATACATTGTATATTCAAGGAAGTGAGATTTTCAGCAATTCATCTTTAAGATCTAAAATCTGATAATTTTTCAACATGTTATTAAATTTAAATGTTAAAAAAAATTTGTATTAATTTTTAAAGAACATATTTTGAAATATATTAAAATGTTATGTTGCATAAATATTTTGTTCAACTGAAATAAAAATTTGAGCTTTTAATGTTTTTTAAACAATACAAACCAATTTATTTTGTTGCAGCTGTAATTTAATGTAATCATGAGAATTAACATTACTTTTCTAGATTATTGATGATGGTAAGATTTTACCTTTCTGCTTTTATAACAGCTCTTTGACTGATTTTTCTTTGTCAAAATGACATTAATTTTTTTTTCGGTGAAAATAGCTAAATATTTTAATGAATTTTAAGCACCATCTATATTGATTTTTGTGTTAAGATTATTATAAATTTTGTTATTTTTTTTTACTTAATTTATTTATTTTTGGATGCTTGTGATATGTATTAGTTTGGAAACTTTCCACTTTTTATAATTGTATTTTTCAAGAAAATTCAAAAATAAAGTTTAATCTTAAGGAATGCAATTTTTGAATTACTGTAAAGGGGATGTTTTTAATATCTATTATAAAATGGCAAGTGTAATTAACAGACTTAAAAAATTTCATGATTTTTTTTTTTTTTTTTTTTTGGATATTTATAAGCTTTTTACTTTACTTATTATTAGGCTATATACACTACTGGTTTTAAATAATTTATTGATTTATTAAAATGTATTTTAGAAAATTATGTAATATTTATGAATATTATCAGTCTATTGCTCTTGAAATTTTAACTATCTTTCATTTGATGTCTCTTATCAAGATTGTGAATATTTTGAAATTTCATTTTAATAAACTAATACATTCAGTATTGTCTTCAATAATTGTTACATTTATTGTGAATGTTGATATCTTAATTTGATATCAATTTTGCATTTTGTCCATCTCATAAAAATAGATTAATTCTCTTTATCTTAGTAAGTTTCCTCATATTCTATATTAGTTCTGGTGTTGGCAAAACTAATTGCTTAAATTTTTGTCAACACATACTATTTCAATATTTTGCTGTAATATGTTATTTTTCATTTTGTCACAATAAACTATCATTACTAAATTTTGTTGTCTCTTAAAATTGTCTTTCTAGATTCATCTTTATTAAGCATTTTATTTCTTTAAGTGTAAGCTGATTTAAGTTTCATTAATCAACGTTTTTAGCTTGCTGAATTGGAATTATAATATAAGCATCGCTTTTTCTTAATCTGTTAACAAAATTTTAAATAAAATCATTTAAAAAATTTCTAAAATAAATCTTAAGTCTAATAATTTTACATACAGATTAATTTTTATGTAAAAATGTGAGATCGTGATTGTCTGTCTCAATTTTTAAACGATGAAATTAGCCATAGTCACAAAATTTAAACAGTATTATTGAAAATAAATTTTCTGATATAAAGTAGCTGTGCAAGTTAGATTATTTAATGTTTCTAATTATTACTTATCTGACCTAATTTAATTACCGTATTTTCCTGTATATAATCCGCGGATTATGTGTTAAAAAGTTCCAAATTTCGTTGTGCGTATAATACGCCGCCGCGGATAATCTGATAAAAAATATTCTCCATCAGAAAAGCTTACAAGAAAGTTATGAAAGAAATACTCTTTGTTTCATAAAATAACAAAGGGTACCAAGATACACCTGAGTTATTTAAACTATAATCGGCTTTCTTCAATTACGTTCAAAAACGAATTTGGTTCCTCTTAAAGATATTACAGTTGTAAATTCGCTAACGTCATTGTGCAAAAACGTCATGTGCGTCATTGACGTGAGCCGTTTCGTTTTTAAAATATTTAAATTCGTATATCGTCATATGGCAGCGAAAACTTTTAAGTTACACAGCAGATTTCAAATTAAAAGCTATAGCAAAAGCACATAAAAAAAATGGCGTCAAATGTGTTAATGTGAAGTGAAAAACAAAGCACGCGTGGTATAAAAAAAAAAAAAAAAATTGTATAAAATACGCAATTTGTAAATAATCCATTTCTTTCATTTAAATATTAACGAAGCAAATATATATTAATTTAAATATGTCTAACATCGTTTTAAAAGATATTAGAAGCTAAATATCGAGAAGTTTTACAAGAATCTTCTCGAAATTATCGCTCTTGATCGATCTCGTGCTTTCATCTCACGTTTATCGCACTTTGCGATAAAGTGGATCTAGACTGATATTTTTCATAATAAATGCTTTTTTTTTCTATACAATTTATTAAATTTTTAATCCTACTGTGCATCTTTTTTATTTTATGTGACACCCATATTATCAGCAATACATGTTTTAGACTATTCGCCGGAAAAAATTGCCGCGGATTATATGCAGGAAATTACGGTAGTTAATAAGTAAAAGTTTTTTTTTCCATATACATAATTAGCTTTCTCGCAGTGTAATAAGTGGGAATATATGACATAGCATTAGTTCTTCCTTGCAAGAATTCTGATTTTCATGGCTTGAATAACTTGGAAGCACTGAAGTAATTGATTTGGCTGTTTTCTTGTAATATTAGAAAACTTTTTTCTGTTTAATATGAAAGTCTTAACATGAATTCATATTGTATTTTATACTCTATAATTTTTGTTACTTTTATACTCCACTTTTGTATGTTAATATGAATAAAATACATTTTTTTGTAGTTAAACAAAAAATTTAACTGTTATGCAGAACAAGTTTTTTTTATCATCTTAATCACATAACTTAGACTACTGTGACTATAGTTTGGTAATGATATAACTAGACTGTCATTTGTGTGTAGAACTCTGAAAATTCACATTTTCTTGAACTAGGAAAATTAAAATCAGGTGTATGATTTTAAATGTTTTTGCTGGCATTAGTGGAATGAAAACTGGAGACTTTATTTTGCTTATATCACTGCTAGATTTTGATTAAAAATAATGTAATTTCTCCTTTTTAATTCATTGAAACTAATGCTTGTTTTTGGCTTTGCTATTATAAATTGTATTGAAAAAGTGCTTGGAAAAGACTTGATCTGTTTATTGAGTGGCAGAGAATTTAAAAAGCCTGAATTGTGTTTTGTTCTTGAGAAATATGAATTACGACAACAGTGGAAAGAAATTCTAATAAAAACATTGTAAAGATAAATTAGCGCAAAAAAAAAAAAAAAAAAAAAAAAAGAAAAAGCTCTAAGCACCTTAAAAGTTTCCAGGGAACAAGCAAATCCAAAATTTTCTATGTGTGACATGGTTAGTAAGTAAACAATCATTGCTGAATTTTGAGTAAATTCATTTTTCCTTTTATTTTATCTTTAAAAATTGAACTGACTCGGACATTAGCTAATGATAAATTAGCTTTGTGCAAACTTTTTGGAAAAGGGCGTTAAACATATAATGACTTGTAGTATAATTGAAAGCATATGGAAATCTAGAGTGATCAAATTTCCTATAAAGGCTAAGCATTTATTCCTTGAAATGCAGAATCTTGAATTTTGAAAGATCTTATTTACTTAAATTCACTGGAAATAAGTTTTTATGGATGCTTGCAATGTGTTTCGTATGACTTTTTTATCGCATAAAATATATTGAGAATAAAATTTTGTTAAATGATATGCAAGAGAAAAATTCTATACTTAAAGACTAAAAATGACTTCCCCACAAAGTTAAAATTCTATTCTTTGTATAAGTTAGCATGCATTGTGTGAAATTATTGAAAGTTTTCTTGTATCTCTTTATTATAAAACTGGAATTTTTGTTATCACTTTGTTTTTTTAAATATCTTGTAAAGCAATCCAAATTCTTATATATTGGCGCAGCTTGTCCTTTTTGGACCTTGCGCCATAAAACCCAACCGACCGACCAAATTCTTATATCCTTAATACAATGTTATGAGATTCATAATGATTGCCTAATAGTTAGGGTTTTGGTTTAATTGTTTGCTTCTTTCGATTCTCACCTTGGATTTGGATATTTGTAGTGGATATAGGAACCCATTTTAAACTATAAATCTTAGTCTAATTAACATTCCTTTGCGAACAATTATTTAGCAACAAACAACTAAAGCAGCAACATGTTTGATCATAAAATTGATAATAAATTTATTATGCGTAATAGATACAAAATATAAAAATAAAATTTATTAACTTTGTTAATTTAAATGAACTTTTACCTTTTATGATCTTTGAAAAATGACTGTCTGCTTGAGGTAGAAATTTTGCAGTGGATAAAATAAAATACGCACTGGGGATAAAGTAGTGTCCTCATGTCCTTAAAATAACTGAAATTGCCGTTTTAAAATGTAAACTTTTTTAGTTCAAACTGTTATAACCGCATTTCCAGGATCTTTAATTGAAGTTTTTTTTTTTATCAATATTAATGATATTACCAAAATTGTTAATGGAAAATCAAGAGTATTCTCATTTTTATCAAACCAAAATTGATTTAGTCCTGCTTCATGAATAAGAGCATTGTTATCCTGCTTTGTTAACAAAATTCACTTCAAAAGAAGGACATGGTCAGATAAAGTTTCTCTATTCTTCAATTCAGTGTTACTATTGGGTCAGCAGATAACTATGACACGGCTGTTAATATGGAAGATTCATCCCCATGCTTGAATTTTGTGAGGAGACGATTATACGCTTGCCAGCTGTAACACATGACTTAAAGAATGATTCCACTTATGAATTGTCCAAGTTTTGTTGTGACATCACATTACTTTTCACATTAACATGTGATAAATAGCTTGGAAATTGCTCATCCTTAAATGTTCTGTTTATGAAGATGTTCCTTAATTGAAATTATTGTCCCTGGAGAATCCTGATTCTGATTTAATTGTGGAGTTGTTTTGCCTGTTAATTTTTTTAGACATTAGAGCTTGCTTCAATGCCCGTCACTTTAATATGTAATCTTCCGACCATTTTGTCTTGTCACGACTTAATTCACCGTACCTCTAGAAGCGCCTAAATGTTGAATCTTTCGGTCTCAATTGTGCTACAGTTAGTCGGCATCTTTGATTTCTATTTCTACAAATTAGCTTCTCTGATATTTACACTTGTGGGGGGGGGGGGAAACCCTCAACCATATGCAACTTTACTACAGCTTCCTTTACACACTTTTTATATAAGTAATGGCAGTTAGGATTATATTTTAATTTTTACGAAACGATTCTTAAAATGTCACATTTATTCGACGGTATTTCCATTATTTTGATAACCATTTATACATATAACATGAAAAATTTAACATGTTCTGGAAAAAACCAATTGGAATTCCACTGTACCTAAAGAAAGTAAAGCCCCATTTTTTACAATGAAATTCTTTAACACCATAGTCTAACTAATTCCACACTCTAAGCCTAATTTCTTTCCGAAGAGATTGAAAAACCTACCCGAGGAGATTGAAAAAATACACTAAATGTAATCTATTGTTAAGAGTATTCTGTGTGTAAAGAAAGTTTTTCTCGGAAAAAATTAAATTTTTAGTAAACACTAATTTATAATACCTGGTGATATGTTGTGAAACTGCGTAAAACGATCAAAAAGTAAGATTTAGAGTTCCAATCTTAGTTATTATTAGTGGTACCCTTGCATTTAATTAAAAAGTATATATGCAAGTATAGAATACAAAAAATAGACAGTATTGCTTCCTACTGACGAATAAATTCTGGTGAATAATGTAAAATAGTTACTGTGGTTAAAAATCATTTTTTAGATGTTATGCTATCCAGTTGTAAATTAAGTGATGTCATAATACACGACCAAAACAAAGACCGCTGATAAGATCATGGAATTTTATTATTAAGGGGTGAATAATTAGAAATATGCCCATATTTTTAGTCAACAAAATATAAGATAGATCATATTTAATTATCTTAGCCAAATGAAATTTATTAATAAACGATAAGAATCAATGTTGGTTTTGGTATACATGTGCACACATTTTTGGACTTTGCATTATTGAAAAAAATACATTGCTTGAAATAGTTTACAAGTATTGTTTTCTTAACTATTTCTGAAATTATATGTAATATTGCAATAAACTGTTTTATAAGCAATTTGTAATCTTAATTGACTAGCAATTATTTGAAGTGCGAATATCCTATTCGTGTACTAATTAAACATGTTAGCATTATAGGCTTCACGAATTTTAGAAAGTACACAAACCAATCTCTCTATTTTTTTTCTCAAACAATCTTGAAATCCTATATTAGTTGAAACTCTTGATTTTTTACTAATAAAAATTCTAACCATATTTATTTTATAGTATCAGAAACATTAATTTTTTAATTCGGAAATTGGAAAATTTTGAGTCATTTATGTCCTTATTTTCATAATCTGTAGTTTGATAACTGCTTCTAAAAGCTGAAAAATTGATATGGTGTTCGAAGGAATATCACTTTTGTGTTTGTTGATTGTCCTTTAAAAAGAATGAATCAATAAACATCAAAATAGATTATTTGCATGATCATTAATTAAGTTAATATTTCTATATTTCTTATATTTTTCAACTTATTAATTTAGTCTTTCATTTGAATCCTAGTATTGGTTTTATATAGTTTTATATATTTGCAACCCAGTATTTTTAGTTTGTTTAAAGCATTTTTGCTTAAACTATTCTGATGATAATCGTAGTGTAAAATTCTACTCAGTGAATTTTGGTGTTTTATAACAGATTTTCTGCTTACAAATATTCTTTTTAAAATAATTATATTTTGTAGTTACATTGACTCTTGTACAAATAAACATGTTTCTTTTTTTCTATAAATTAAGCATAATCCAAAAAGAAAGAAGATTCAAAAATTAACTTTTTTGTAATGACACATTTGCCTATTTCATGCAATTGGGATGATAAATAATTCTTTCATATCTTGCGTATCTTTAAATTCAATTAATTATTTTTGCGATGGAAATAACCCATGCTCATTCGTATCCTATTTCCAAAATTTCCTTTACTTGCAATTATTAACCAGCTATTTTAGTAATATATTTTACCTAAATATTCCGTTCCAGTACTTCATTGTTTAATTTTCAATTCTGTGTATTTTCGGAATTTTACCGTTTTACCTACTTGTTTTCGTCTTTTTAATAAAATAACTCTGCTCATCTTCGATTCTCGTTTTCATGTTTTTCTGTTTTGAGGAATATTTCCCGCTTTTTTAGTGTTTAACCAATGAAATAAACTATATTTACAGTATTAGATCTTACTTTAAGTTTTGAGCAACAGATGTCGTTAGTTGTCCATTAAGTTGCGCCATTAGAAGTACTCTGTATTTACCCCTGTAAATTCATTGCCACTTTTTCTTATAAGAAATGTCTGTTAGAAAAGATTCAACGATTGACAGTATATATTGATTTATCAGATTCTGACTGATATATCGAGATTTTGGGTGTATTCATATTTGGTGAAATAGATATTGTTTCTGTGTGTACATACATTTTCTTAAACTTTATACACTTTACTTTTTATATTAAGTAATAAATAGAAATTAAGTGTAATTCAATATTGAAATTTATTAATATAAATTTTTTTGTGATAACATTTGAAATTGATTTTTTGACAGCTTAGTTTCTCATAATAAAAATCTAGAAAGAAAAAGAGGTAGACTTTAATTCTCTAATATTTATAGAGTTAAAATGCGCAAAAATGTTTTCGATGCGATTTTGGTACACAAATTGAGCAGTTAAAAGCTTAAGGCACGACAAATTATAGTATTGTGCTTTTCTAAAGGTCATTTCTTTTTTTTTTTCAATAAAATTAATTCAATGTCGGGAAAAAATTTCCAATTGCAATTATTTTTTTTAAAATTGTTATGCATGTAAAACAGACGGTCGGTGGGAATTTGAACTTTTTTTTTATGAAAAGCTGCCCAAACGGTGTGAACGTTACAAGGCATACGATTTACTTCTAAAAAATAATTATTTTTTCTGGATATTTTAAAAATCATCACTTTATCTTTGCAGTGTTGCAGGAATATGGTTAGTTGAGAAAGTGATCTTTCTTGACACAGAGATCGCTATTTATATGGTACAC
>JAPDSC010106172.1:285799-301474 GCA_026290005.1 Latrodectus geometricus | reverse complement strand
TATATATATATATATATATATATATATATATATATATTGTAATATTTCAATATAATAGACAAATTTTGGTACTTTCCTAAATGTTAGTTTCGATTCATTGGTTAAGTGATTTTTTTACTACTTTATTATAGTAATCAAAGTAATATAAAGACGATTTCGATAAATTAGCAAATTATTTTTTTTGTTAACTTATTCTTAATTTCTAAACTATATTCAAATATCAAACTATATATATTAAAAACAGCTTAATTTACAATTAAGAGAGAGCCGTGAGAGTTTCTTTTCGATTAATTACAGTTTTGCTTCTTGAAATATATTACTTGTACTTCTTGCTGCATTTCTTTTTACACGCCCAAAGGATCTTAAAAGTTAATTTATAGGAAAACAGGATTTTTTTAAGATTGTTTGAAAGAAAATAATAAAGTTTAGAATATATATATAAACTGAAACTTGAAAATAGAAGATAAAAGTTCAAGCAAGGGTGTTGCAACGTGATGATATCAAAATTTTGTTTCTATACAATTGATTTTTACTGTCTAGAGTCTAACCTGAATTTGGATAATATTAAGCATTTGTGCTTTCGAAAGTAGAGAAAGATTTATAGCGAAGTTCTCAATTTTTATGCTCAAAAGTTTTAAAGATTTACAAGAATTATATTTAAATCTCAAACCGGGTCTTCTACCATAAAACTTAAAGTGACTCGAAAAATATTGATTTTCCTTTTAGTATTAAATATTTAAGATTATAAAATTATCCGTAAATATGTTGTTCTAAGCTATAACTTCCCAGCGAAAACGAAAGGAATTTTTTTATTTCTTTCCTTTGATTTTACAGAAAAATTTACAATGAATATATGATGGATTTGAAAGGAATGAAATATATGGTTTTTAAGAATAAATGTAATTTTATTCGATTTTTTGAAACAATTTTATTTAATTTTTTATGACACACTTTGTTTTAAAGAGCAAATTTTATAATCAAAGGGATTAAAACTTTTTCATAAATAAAATGCTGTTACATTCAGAAATATAAATTTTAGAGTTCATTAAATTAAATATGCGTTGAAATGAAATAATATTCCTAATATTATTATTAAGAATTTTGATAATTTTTAAGGAATATAGAAATATTTTAATATTTTCTTAAATACTAAGATATTTTTGTAGTATTAAATTTGTTTAATCTAGAATGTTTTTATATTACCTAACATAAATAAAACATTTCTTGTATACCGAATTTTTGTCTGGATTTGGGAATTTTGCTGCAAGTAATCGTATGAAACTTAAACCAAAATGTTGCACTCTGGCTAACTTAAAATATTTTATTCGATATGGTTTGATATTTCGTTTCAAAATTTTGAATTCATTACTTTTAATTAATATAAAACATTATTCATGATGGTTTTAATTTGTTAAGTTTGCTGATATACGTCACGATGAAATTAATTTAAGAGAATTAACATTCTCCGTCTCGGAGCACCTCTTGCTTTAAAAAGAAGGGTGTGGTTATTTTCTTAGTTATAAATTTGTCCTCTACACATAGCAACTGAGGATAGATCATCTGAAGATCTACAGTTTAGTTTATTTATCACTCAACGGTCATTTTCTTACATGTGAGAAACAATTAGATCGAGATATACTGTTTAACTGAGATTCCGAACTGCAACATATCCATGTTCAAGGTGAGATTCAAATCCACAAACTATTGAATCAAAGGCTAAAACACTAATGTTCCATCCATTTGCTTGGCCGAAGTTCTATGGAAAGAGCTAAATGTTATAGAGCTGAAGAGCATTTTGTTCTTGTTGAACAATTTCTGAAGAACAGTTAATAAATTATGTTCACAAGTTATAAAGCCATGATTTTTTTAAATATTTATTTAATATGTCACCAATTACAATTTGGGTAGAAAAGGTAATTAGAATAGTTAATAAACTTAATCAATTTAAGAAAGTATATTTTAGTAAATAACTAATTGATTCTCATTTTTAATGTGGTCTTTTTCACACCTGAAATTTTATTCTTGCCTCCACAAAAAGATTACGTCCTGTTTAGTATTCTACCCAAGTAGATTCCGCTTGAGAGTATTTTGGGATCCTAGCTTCAGGGCATCCAGTTAATTTGTATACCTTGGAGGGGTTTCAATCATTGAAAGAAAAGTTGGCAAACATATTTTTTAATCTTTTTTTTAAGTAAAGAACACATGAATTTAATAATAATTTTTCCATTTCTTAAAATGTGAATTATAAGGAGTTGAATTTTTGAAAATAAGAATTAATAAAATAATGAGAGAGGAAATTATTTTCCTAATCTGGTAAGAATTGTATCTACTAACTGCTGCAAAGCCTATATAAAAGGAGATTGACAAAAATAATTGTCAGATGCGTGGAATGAAGATCATCATCATAGTCATTTGCGGCTTTAGGCCACGCGAAATTATTATTTCCCATTTCCTTGGATATATCACTTGTAATTATTATGTTTAACAATCAGTTGGTTTAAAGCCCACTGATATATTATTTGATGTAGTTATGTTTAAGTAAAATAGGATACAATCATGCAAAATCCTTATAAGCCAATAAGAAATTCACATATTTTTTTATAATTTGTATGAGGTAGGTAAAATATATGAATGAGATATACATGTGATAAATGGAAAATTATTTTTGAAAAGTTGATAACGGAGAAAAACAAAATGAGTGACGAGTGCATTTGTTAAAGAGTTATCCATATTGTTTCACAAATAAGTCATGGGAGATTATCTCGGTCACAACGGTGAAAAATACAACTTGATCGGACAATGTTGTTCATTAAGAAAAAAGAAACTACTAAAGAAAAAAAGGATAGCTAATAAAACTCAGCAGTGGTGTGTTTTGTTTAGTTATTCATTTAGTTTTTCCTTTTATTGTATTTCAGACGACAACTATGAAACGCGTGGGAAGTTTCAAATTTCTAATTAAGAATTGGTTCTCCTATGCACACTCGGAGTTCTTTTTGTATAACCGGTCAAAAACTAGTGAAAATTTATTACATTTAAGAAAAACTTAGTTTTTCAAATATCAAAGTTGAGACATTTTTCCCATTTCCAATTTTTATAGCAGCAGAGTCTCTTAATGTATTTGTTTACAAGAATTAAAAAAAATTGAAGAAAAATTATTTTAATCGTGATAACTGCAAATTTTGCTCTAGGCACGATAAGATATTTGGAATAGCCTATTGGTAACAATGATTTCCAGACATCATTTGAAATTGAGAGACTAGAGGCTGGATAAAGTCTGACAGAAGTAACCATATGGCTAAGTATGACTTAAAACCTAGAAAAGTCATGCGTCATGACGAGTATCGATGACTTATACTTTTATTTATGCTCACAAAGACATAGAACCGAAATTCCGTCTTAACTTTGACACTTTCTCGCTGAAAGCACTGAAATGTTGGTATTCAAGTTCAATCATGCTCAAAGGATGTGATTTGTACAAGCCGTTTGTTTTCCACTCATGTAACGAAGTAGGAAAGAACGTTTGAGGTGGGCCTGTCATCATCTATACTAGACAACTTACCAATGGTTTTCTTTACAGTTGAGTCCAATTTGTCAACCAAAATGATGGTAGGCATTCTTTCATTTACAGAGAACTCGAAACTCTTAAGAGATTCATATAGATGAACTTTATATATAGTGTCTGTGTTTGGGATGTATCTCTTTGGGGTGGACACCCAGACATCCATGTTTTTCCTCGTAGAACAGTGAATACTCACACCAAATGAAGTGGCAGCCTTCATGATTTTGTGCTCTCTTAGGACGAGGCAATAGTAGATAATTTTTTGATACTGGAAGACACGGCGACATCACATAAAGCTCCAAATGCAAATATTGAACAGCGGGACTTGAACAGCAGGACAATTAAGCATAAGAAGTAATGTAATAGTATTAAACATGTTTGGAATATATATTATAAAAAATGTATAGCTGCACTCAATTCTCTTCCGCTGAGCTGGAAGCGGAATGGTTAGTACTATGGTTTGTGGTTCAACAGTTAGTGAATTTGAATCCCACCTTGAGCTTGGATGTTGTTAGTAGCTTGGAATTCACTTAAAACTGTATTTCCAGGTTTAATTAACCTTCCTGTGCAAAACAGTTGAACATCTCAACCTAACCAACTCTTTTTCCCTTCAAGGATTCTAGCCATACTTACGACTGCTTTGCAAGGTTCTCACTTCCTCCCGAAATAATAGGCTGCATAATTTACTAAATCACTCATCATTGTATGTGCCGCATTACGCCTATGGGAGATAATACTAAAAAGTAAAGGCCTATTCCAAACTGATATATCCGATTTGATCATATCATACATATATGCTAATTTCTATTACATTGCTAGCATTAAGTAATTTTTTAAATTGCTAATTTATATCTAACTATGTATTTTATACGGTAGGTAAAGTGTTGAATTTTTATATGTAATTGTTCGAACAATCACTCTATACATGTGATTTTTATTAATGATTTAAAATTAGTGTATCTCATGCTAGCAAAGTTTGGAATATTTAAATGATTTCAACCCAATGATAAGTTTAAATAATAATCATTCAACTTATTCCAGTAGAAGTATTGTTTTCAATCACATTTTGATACACATTAAACCTTTACTTATATTCGGTATGATTCACAGGAATATTGGAAATTTGTGTCTTTGATTACTTCATGACTAACAATTATCTAGATTTATATTATTTGTTGCATTTATTAATTTTCAAAATTTAAGGATGGTTTGGCTTGTAGGAAATATAATGATTGCATTTTAGAGTATCAACTGAATCCTAATGATATATTTGATTTTGCATGTTTTACACACACAATAAAGTAATTTGGTAAATAACTTATAAAAGATGGTATCCATTGATGCTGAAACATCAATCAATTTTTATTTTATTTTATTTATAAATATTTTACAAGCCAAAGTTTAGATACTATATTCTTTTTGAAACTTTTACTTACACAATCTTTTTTAAGCAGCAAAAGTTATCATATGACTTAGTTTGTTCTAAAATCACAAAATAAAACTTGCAAATAAAATAACCATTTTTATTTGAGCTTTCTCGTAAAAGGTTTTAATTACAGTAATTGAAATCTTAATTAGTTGCTTCTTAATAATAGAGTATGGTTTGTGGAAATTAGATATAAAATTTATTTCAGTTCCTATGAAATCTCTGTTAAAAAGTCATAAACTTAACCAAAATTACAATAATTTGGCAACAAACTATTTCCAATTCAAATCAAACCAAAATTAAATACTTTTCTTCAATTTGCATACAAATTAATTCAGAAATTGAAAATAAATGAATTCAATTTAATATATTCAATTTCAAAACAACAGTTTGTGTTAATTTTGAACCGGAATGTAAACCTTCTGAATGTAGAGAAATAGTAATTTTCAATATATGTAATGTTAAATATTTATTTAAAAAAATTCGAAATGGTAATGTTTAAAAAAAAAGAACTATAAACAGAATCACATAAAGAAACCAATTATAAGTATTTTACATTTGGAAATTTGTTTGTATTGTAGATACTTAAACACAGTTATTTTTGTGTTGTCGTAAAATGTATAAGAAGCAGTTTTTTTGGTACATTTTAAATAATTTTAAGTACTATAAGAAAGATTTTTAATATTGACTTTTTTATATACCTAATACATTGTCCATGTTTCTTTCTACTGTTCTTTCTTTATTGTTAATGTTCTAACTGATACATTATTTTGTCAAATTATTTATTGATGATATCTATTACTACCTAAAATGAAAATAAATCTATAATGAAGATAGGAATATTTTATTTTAATATTTTTAACCTTGGCTCGAAATTGTTTTTGAGGTTATAGGTGATTTCAAGCAGATATAAATGGTTTATTTTCAAATTAAACTGACTATTCTATTTACGGAACTGAAAAGTTTAATTAATTTAATTATCCTTAAGTATGAATGAAATATAATATCAAAATTTATTTACACTGCTTAAAAATAAACACTCATTAGAATTTGCAATTTTGTCAATTAATTTTGAAGTTAGATCCTGCGTCATTAATGTGGATATACAGTAGTTACAAAATGCTTACGCAGCATTGGTATAATGGATTTTTCCGAAAAGAGCTTTTTAGGTGGGGTTCATAACAGTTTTACGAAATTCCGTCACTATGATTAGATACAGTAAATCTAATTTGCTTCTATCATATGAAGATTGGAAGTGCTTGCTTATGTTCTAAAGTGCTAAATTTATAATCTTAGTTTGCATTAATAATTATGTTCATGCGGCCTCTGCGGGTTAATTCTTAAGTTGATGTACTAGGACTGAGAATATATTTCATTGCTTTCACTTGGCACCAATAAGGACCTTGTCAGTTCCAATTATTGCCTTTATTATAACGTTTATGACGGATTTTGCTCTCACTGCAAATATATTAATATTTGTACAGTATTTGGTACAAAATTTATAAAGTTTAAGACAATATATCCTATATTTGTATCCAACATAATTATTGGTGGAAAAGAGGAATATGAGTTTATACACTGAATTAATCTCCATTAAAGTAAAATTTTTGAAACAATGAATTCCAGTATTATGAATTTTATTAAAATATATTTAACACCTTATTTATAACACATTTTATTTTTAAATAAAGCTCTAAAAATGTGCACATATACTGAATGATAATTCAGGAGAAACGGTTATCACCTTTTATAATTATATTTTAAGAAAAATAATGTAGAAATAATACGTTTTACATTATTAAATTTGTTTCAATTAGCAAATTGATTAAACTAAATTTCCAGGTAATCATGCTTTTTTTTTATTTTCACACAGTTACGATTTAATGCCATAAATAATGCTAAATGCATGAAATAATTCAAAAAATATTTTTCTGAGAAATTAAAAGGATCAAAATAACGATGAAAGTTGTTTTTTAATTTTCTTGGGCTTTTCAAACTCATTTGAAAACTTATGAAGTCTTGAAAATTAAAAACAAATCACATAGATATTCTAAGCACTATAAATTGTTCAATGGAATGCAAAAAGATGCAAAAAGCAAGCCAGAAAAACATTATTTTGTGGTCCATATGATTAGTTTGCAAATTCAGTTATTATCTTTAAAAATTCATCTTCTCTCAATTCCCTTAGCTTAAATTTCTTTTTGTCAATTAAAACAATTTATAAAAATTATATTTAGAGAACAATAGCATGTAACAATTATCAGTTAAAAATGTGAAACAGTCTGTTAGGAAGTAGATAAATTATTGAAAACACAGTAATTCTCCCGAGAAATTTGAATCTAATTTGAAATTGTAATAGTTGAGATATAAAAAAGAGAAAGCTTCATTAAATAGTTTCATTAAAAAGACAAATAATTATATATAAGACCTTTTGTGTGAATTTGGGTATTAATATTAAAAAATTTTTTTGAGTTTTGAATAATATATATTAAATTTTTTAATATATTCACTGACAAGTTCATTTACAATGCAATTTAGTTCTAGTTAATTTTTGGATTGCAATGACTCAATTGGATCTTTTTATATTAGTTTGGTCAGTGGATTATAGTACTAATATTAGACTCATAAAGAACATTATGTTGATTAGATATTTACTCTTACAGTAAGATGCCTTGGTCATTTAGTCCTGCTATTTAGAATTGATTATTTCTACTTTAGTTGATTTGAACACGTTGCTTTAGTTTTCATGACCTTAAATAGAATATGGAGTAATTGATTCACTAATCAATTGATTAAAAGTAAAGTTGAATTATAGTTTTTTGGGAGACAAAATAACATAAAAAACAGAATAAAAACATTTCTTCTATTATTACGATTTATATTATCCTACATTGTAAAAAACCACCAATATATAACCACTAATAAATTGGTATATACTAAAAATTATCTCACACATTTTGCTAAAAAATTATTATGAAATCTCCCAAAAACTGGCCACCTTTAAAACTTTTCCCAAAAATGATCAATTAATAAAAAAAAAGCCTTTTTCAGTATTTTAATAACTTTAGTAAATGATTGTATTCATTTGGGGTTGGATTTCGTAAAATGTGATTTATTCAAATACTGTTTCAAAAGTTAATGTACAGACTAAAAAAAAATATCTTCCTCTTTCATTAACTTCTTTACCGAACGTTTCCCATGTAATTTATACGATATTCAAACATGAACATCTGAAAGGCATTATATTTATCTTTGTTTTAATATTCGAAATATATAAACAGAAGATCGATGGCTGAGTGGTTAGCGTTCCTGACTCATGGGCTGTTGGTCTCTGGTTTGAATCCTTTTTCAGGCATGTACGTTTTTTTTCTCTGTGTTTCTTTGTCTTTTCACCTGAGATGATGGATGAATGTGGCCCGTCCTAGCAATGGGCTTGTGATGGTATGACGTGAGTATTGCTACTCGCCTCCGTGGCTTGCTTCACAGATGCATATTGGGTAACGCAAAATGAGTAGCAATTTTCGGCCTTGTTGTGGCGAAGGGTCAATCATCCAATGCCCGAATTGGAAAAAATAAATAAATAGAAGATTCAATTGCTGCAGTCAGCTCTTTATTATGAAAATAGATTGGCTAATAATTTGTAGATCTACGGCCACGTTTTGCTCATTGGGAGTAACTTGAACATATTTCGAATTACTACACCTTTCGAAATCTAAAACAGAGATCAGGAGTTAAGATTTTAAATGTAGAAATTAAATTGCATGTTTTTTATGACAACTTTGTAACCAAATGTACTAAATAATTCAATAGCAAGCTAAATTGTTAAGTTTCTACCATTTTTTGTCGTGTGCACAGCACTACATAATTAAAATTTAATTTTTCAAATTTATCATCTATTCTGTTATACTTTCTCCTTTTTTTGAGATTTTAATTTTCTTCTAAATCAAATTAACTTTTCTCTGCTTAAATTACGAGAAGAAATGATAAAATGAACTGAAAACATTTGTATTTATTAATTTAATTTGCAATTTTTTGTGTAATAGAGAAAGAAATGATTTTATATTTTAGCATGCATTATTTACCAATGAGTAGATTGAACTTCTTTTTTTACATTTATTTATAATTATTTAAGCTATTAGAATTATTCTTTTAAACGATACATCATAATTTATAAAAATTCATCAGACTACATTTATGGAAATACTTAAAAGTAATCTTAAAAATCATTTTTTTTTTTTTTTTTTTTAAACAAAGGATAGCTACATATATACTTCTATGTTATGATTGAAGAACAAATTTTGGTATGAAAAATCTATACTTGTAAGAATCTGAGAAACATAATTTAGTTATTGAAATTAGGAAAATTATGTACTTCTTAATAATTAATAAATTATAAAAGAATATTGAATAACAAAGAAAATCTGATTTCCATAAATTATTATTACTGAATTGTTAGGAACTGTTGCGTATAGTAAGTTTTTAACCTCTAAATATAACATTCAACTTAAAATCATTGACAAAAATTTAGTATACGAAAATCAAAACTATTTAAAAATTTACACAATTTAAAGTAATCTCATAAAATGATATCGCTGCCATTTATGTGTGCCTTAATGTACTTAAGAATACAATCATTCACTTTGTAAAATACCTAATATTTGAAAAAATATTCATTATTGTAGAGAAAATGCTAAAATAAAATAAATAAAAAATAAGAAAGAGATAATATAATGAAAATATTTTTTATGCTATGCTATTTGTCAGCACATTTCAATGATTAAAAGCTTCATAATTCGGGCAAATCTCTATTTCTAAGCATTCATTTTTCACATAAGAATCAGGCAAAATACGTGCTATTAGATGGAATTTGAAACTAAGTGAGATTCATCTGGAAAAATTTAAAAGAATATCGAATTCATCACTTCATAGGCACCTGGTGAATATCAAAGAATCTTTTTTGAAAAAAGAAATGGAAGTGAATTCTTGCATTACGTATAAGATATTTAATATGGAAAACGATTCCTTCAGAAGATATCACAATTTCATCATTTTAATGTCATGACAAATCTATTTCCAAGTATAAGTGGAAAATTTTTTATTTTAATATATTGGTTTGCTTCATATATATATCCAGACATTTATTTTAATAAATACATTCAAAAAGTGAAATATTTGAATATTTGTTTATTTTTTTAATGATGACTTAGGCATCTGTTTGTGGTCTATAAAAATGTTTACAAAATAAATTTACTGTGTATACTTTATTTCAGGACCTATCAAGTACAGGAATCTAATGAAAGGATTTACTTTTTATTAGTTTTTGTACATGAACACATAATAAGTAATTATTCTGGAATTCTAATTTATTGAAAAAGTAATCAGCGGAAGATAATCACATAAGATGATGAGTCAGAAAGTAAACAACAATAGTAAAAATAATTTTCTTTTTATTGTTTGTTTTTTTTTTGCTTATATTTTTTTACACAAAAATACTCTAGTCCTGGAAAAAAATTTGTAAAATGAATTATAATGATTCAAAATTTTCTTCATATATCATTGATCACAGTTTATATTACAAAATAGTTCCAAGTCTTATTAATCATTAGAGTTGAGACATGAAAACGTAACGAAATATTCCCAAAAGAAATTGAAAGGAAAGACATGTTGTATTTATTGGTAATAAATATTTATATCTTATCAGATAATGATGTCTCTCTGCGCCGTCTACTAATATAATAGGAACAAGATAATTTAATCAAATCAGATCTTAGATTTCTAATAATAATAATATTTTATCATCTTATACAGTTGAAAACAGAATATTAAGTACTTGACTAATGTAATTTTAGAATTAACTACGTTTGCAAATTATATGCTAGAAATGTAAACAATTAAATTAAAAATATAATAGCTTTTCTAACTTTATAAAATCCAAATTATCATTTTCTAAAAAATGATATATTAATAAATATTTCACTTTACATTATTTTATTAAATAAAATATTTAAAAATCAGATTATATATAATAAAATTGTATTATATTGCTCAAAATAATTAAAGGATATTGTAAGTATCGTATAAAATAATGCTGTCAGTAGATTTCTTTGCATAAAATAGAAGAGAATCTCAAATGCAAGTTTTTTCATTTTCAAATTTCGCAGTATACAGATTATGAGTTTGACTTTGAAGACGACGCTTTCGTAGCCGTGAAAGAGATTTGGCTTTCCAGTTAATGTAAGACTAATAAAAAAGAATGATCGACATTCTGTAAAAGAATTCTTTCGATGTCTCTACAAAATCATTTAACTGAATCAGAAGCTTGGTGAGATATTGGTCAATTCGAGAGGGGCTAAACATTATCACAAATTATGATTTCCAGGATCTGAAAACTACTTTTGGAGACTGGAAATGGAGGCCGAAGATCAGGGAAAGGTTGTAGACGTGGAACTGTTCTCAATGAAGATTGTTATTTAAAGCTGACGTCTCGGAGACACCAATATATGAATGCCACTGTTTTTCAACAATGCATTCGCTTGGCAACTGTTACCTCAGTTTCGGCGCTAACTGTTCAAAACGCCCTTGTGCTGTATGCTCGCCGACCGAATGGTATATATCATAATAACAGAAAGGCACTGTTAGGCCCTCAGGGAAGGAGTAACACAGCTTGTAAAATGGTGGAGAAATTTTCTCTATCGAGTCCCGTTCCTCTCTTCATTCTGATAATAGTATTTTCAACACGAGGGAACGTGATATTAGAAGGATTCTGTGTCCGTACATGATAGTGTCAAAATTCGTGGTGAGGGAGTGGATGTCTCCATTGATGGGTGCACTGATCTCCATATCATTAAAAATAAAGCTGTGGCTGATTGCTAATATAGGGATGAGATCCTCAAATCTATAGTCCCTCACGGTGCAAAAATTAGATATAACTTCATGTTAATTGACGACAGTTGCAGGTCACATCTTATTAACTTATCGAATGACTTTCTTTTGGAGGAAAGAATGGAATTGAATGCGTGCCCTCCAGCAGTCAACCTAATAGAGAATGCTTAAGAACATTTTAAGCAGATGAGTTGCTGGACGCTTACCATCCCTACAAACTTCCCAAGAGTTACAAAGCGTTCTTCTGGAGGAGAGGGACAGAATATGCCAGTCCCTCATTAATAGCCTTTGACTCGATGACTCAAGGATGTTAAATGTTGCTGGCCGTCTGGAAAAACCATACAACCTAATTAACAATTTTCTTTCTGGAAAACAACTTTTTATTATTTGCTTTTCTCATATGCACAAAATTGTGTTTTTTTCTCTTTTGTACCCAAATGCTCAATAAAAAGCATTTTGTTCTGCTAAACAAATGTAATTTTTATCACATATAGCCTACTATCAATAATATATCAATCAACCAAGCATTTTTCTATGCGACAAATCGATCCACATTCTCAATATCTTTTAATTGTTTTCAGCAATAAATTCAGAATTTGAAGAACAATGCAAAAATATACTATTAATTTATAGATACATAATAAAGTTACTTTAATCCGATTTTATCAAATTAAATTTCCTAAAAATATAAGACTCGAAAGTGAATATTTAAATAAAATATTTTGCATAATTTATGAGAAATGTCTTATGCTTTTATAGATCATGTGATGAATGATAAATTATATCAATAAATGTAACTGAAAGGCAATTTTTTATGTTTTAGATGAAAATTGTTATCTAAAGTAATTTTTTAGGTTGCTCTTATGTTTTTCGAAAAATGTATTGCTTCCATTTTATCAAAAGCACTGATGAACCATACGAGCCAAACCAAAGAAACCGAATCATATGGATTAGTTTCGCAATGATAACGCATACAAGTTCAAAAATATTAGTCCCTAATTATTTTATTCATGCAATGAATATTTTATAAAATGCCATTTTTCATTACAAAAAGTTACATTACTATTTACAGTATTTAGAGCGTTTATTTTTTTATTAGGTTCGAAAAATAACGAATATGTCAATAGTGTCATACTTGAAGTGAATTACTGTATTAAAAGCACATAATAACTGCAGTTAAAGAGAAAAATAAAAACAAACCTAGTAAGAATTTTTTTTTTAATTTTCATATATACATTATGACATAAAAAGCTACAATTTTCTTCTCCACGCATGCAGTATATGCACAAATATGAATATTTGTTTTCTTTTGACATTTTTATCCAAATCCAATTTTACATGTTTTTATTACTTTTTATATAAAAACTCATAATTCGCAATAAACGCCAAAATACAGTGTTTAAATAGCACGCAAACAATCGAAATTGTCCCTGATAAAAAATTAAACTATCAAAGATTTTAGTTGTGTTCATAAACCAGTACATTTAAACTTTACTTGTTCATAAAGGGGTAAATCAGTTTTTGATTTAACTTGATGATTTGATTTAACTTGATTTAACATGGTTTTGGTGAAGTTAAAATAAAAAAAGTACTATATAAAGGTTGTAACAGTTTCTTTGAAGCTGAGTGGATTGCTAAACTTAAACTTTATTTAATTAGTTTTATGTTTTTATTAAACTTGTATATTGCAAGTAATATTTCTAAATTTCTAATGTTAGAAAGTATTAGAAAGTATGTTAGAAATGAATTGTTAGAAAGTATGCTTATTTTTATTTCCTCATTTAAAATTAATGTTCTCTAGAGAAAATTAACTTGTATATGGTGTAAGTTAATCCTGGCTCTAAGGATGTTTACTTTTGAAGTACTTTTATTAACATGTTTGTATTTAAAGAAAATTAGGCACAAGCAATTATTTCTCTATAAAGAATCTTATCTCAGCTCAAGTAACGAAATTTGTGAATAAATTAGGGGAACTAACTTTTGAAGCTAAACACTGCAACATGTGAGTCCGAAAATGTGCAATAACAAAGTATGTAATTTTCTACTTAGTACAGAGCATTAAAATTAGTGGCTATTCTGTGAAATTAAGTTGTTTGAATAACATTAATTATTGCAAAATGCACCATTTGCAAATACAGAACTATTTTTATGTTAGTATATTAATTAATACTATCACATATTATAAATTTATGTATTCTAAGCTGAACGAGTAACGATTGTTTTGTGTTTAATCTTTATTGTATATTTTATAAGGATTTTCTTTCTTATAATTTATTTTATTTAGAAAGATTTTTTTTATGGTTTGTTTCTTCATGACAAGCAAATGTTTTTAAATTTTTATATCAATATTTAGATTTATTTCTCCTCGTTTACTTTCAAAGTGCGTTTTTCCATGTTAAGGGTTCAAAAACTGGTAATGGTATAAGTACGATGTATGTGTGAGTTTTAGTGAAAAAAAAAAGTAAATTGTGAAAAAGCATAAAAGATACGAGTCAAAGGTGGAGTATGGGGTGTTACTGATATCAAAACTTTGCTTCTGTACAATTGATTTTTAGTCCCTAAATCTTCGGGTTAAACTGAATTTGGCTAGGATTAAGTATTTATGCTCTCGAAAAACTTTTTTTGCTGCTTCTACGAAAGATTTACTGTACAATACTCAGTTTTTATGATCGAACTTTTACATTTACTTTTTCAAACATTTAAGAGAATTTATTTAACGACGCGACGTCAGCATCATAAAATTTAAAGTATCTCAGAAAAATATGATTTTCTTTTAAAACCAGATATTTAAGATTAAGGAAGTGAAATTTCACTGAGTAACTGCTAAATAAAATAGAAATAAAACTTGTAATTACACTGCTTTTTACTTGCGAGAAAGGAGTGCCATTAAGATTTAAGATACATTCAGATATATGATTTTTAATACAATACGTTTTTATGTTCTTTCTTAGAGTAATATGATTTTGTCGTCCACAGCACAATATGTGTTCGTAAAGCAATATTTACTCTTAGACTATAGCGGTTGCTAAGAATTTTCATAGCTAAAATAATATCATCTAGAAAAAACAGCAGGAACTTTCAGGATAAATGTTTTTATAAAATGAACAATAAATTTACAAACGTATTTGTTTTGTGCAAGAATATGAAACTTTTACCATACTTTATGAATGTATTCAGTAAAGATTTTAGTTTCAAATATATCTAGTATTGAAAAAACACCTAATATGCCATGACGTAAAATTCAGTTTTTGATGAAAAAATTTTCTGATAAGCATTTTAAGTTTTATAATTAATTTAAAAAAGCAAAATTATTTAATATTTTTCTTTTCTAATGATTATTTCATGATTTAAAACCAAAAATTAAAATTTTTACTAGTTTATTAAATATTAATGCATTTGATTTCCATAATTAGTGACGTGAGCAACTGATCAGAAATTCGATAAATATTAAAAACAAATAATCAACTATTTTTATATTTTGATTTATTAAAGCAAACGCGCATAGGTTCTAAAAGAAAGTATTAAATCTTACCCAAAATGTCACAACTTTCTATCTTTTGAAAATCATGGTGCAATTTTTAATAAAACAATATATTTTCGAATCACGTAGTTTTTAATAAGCAATTGATAACAAATAAAAATGAAATAGCGACTATCAAAATTTTACTAATGTCATTTCATCTTTAATAAATAATAAAAATGATATAGTTATAAATTTAAAAATAATGAACTAATAAATTTCAATGATAACAAGGTTCCAACCTATATACAAAAACAAAATGTACAATGTAGACATATTACATCTATA
>JAPDSC010106172.1:260772-281305 GCA_026290005.1 Latrodectus geometricus | reverse complement strand
ATATATATATATATATATATATATATATATATATATATATTTCAATAAGAATTTTGTATTTTAAGTATATAATTGGACGATATTAAAGAGAAATTCTTATCTTTTAATCTCAGAGCTTCCAACTGATGACTACATTTTATTTTGTTTTAATATAATCAGGAGGTTGAATTTTGAATTTATCACGTGATTAAATATTTGAAACAGCAAGAAATATGTTCTTCATGTTAGAAATATTTATCATCATCACTCAATTCGTTATGCATAACACAAGTGCCACAGAATTTTTAGCAATTTCATATTAATTCCATAAAAAGCTACGTTATAAATATTTAATATAGATATAAGGAATATTTATATCTAAAACTTTGCTAAGTCTTAAATAAGTTATAATTACTCACATATTTATCTTTGTTACTGTTTTCGGAAAAGAATTATGTGAATTTGAAGAACTCTCATTATAATACATCACAACTGAAAATTTCATTTCTTTACTTACTGCGTATTATATATTGTAGCAAAAACACTAAATTTTAAAGTACGGTATAAGCAATAGTTAATTAAAATTTAATTTATACAGCATAATTAATCTTACGACACACTTTCTATGCTCCTTGCTCGTAATTCTTTGTTAAAATATTACTTAATAAGAATAATGTTGAGTCAGAATTTATTGCAGCGAAGAGAAAAGGAACAAATCTTATGTGGATTTTATCGGGTAAAGATGTCTGTTAGTGTCGTGAGCAAATAGATCAATATACAAAGCGTTAGATAGCTCAATTATCGTGGGAATATTTCTACCAAAGATATTGTTTCAGCTTTATTAGAATCTGTTATTTCAAAAATAGTAGTTATTATAGCAATTTATTTATGACATTGAAAAAAAAAGTTATCATTATTTTTAATGTGAGATTTAGTGAAAAAATTAACCAGAAAGAAATACTTGTTATTTTCAACAATTCCAAGAATAATTACTTGTTGAATATTTTTTGCAAAGCTCAAAATAATTTTTATTTAATTACGAATGGAAATTTTGAAATATATCTTGCGTTTAAATCTGTTATATAATTACGCAATTATAAGTGGTTATAAAAATAATATTTCATAGGAACACCTGAAAACGCAAAACATGACGCAATATGGCAAATCTTGATTCAGTAAATTGTTTGTGTATTATTTTAAAAATGGATTTATACAAAACATGTGTTATATATATATATATATATATATATATATATATATATGTTTAAAGAAATGCTAATGCTAATTTCTTGCATACAAATTAGACTTCTTTTAATATGAAGACTGTAAGTTTCTCTGAGAAACAAGATGCAGTATTTTTTTTTATTAAATTTCTGAGATTAAATTTATTTATTTCAAATATAATAAAAATAAATATTATTTGATAGAAAATAATTAAATTTGTGATTAGTCATCGAGATGAAATATATAAATTTGTCACACCATTTCCAATGCATTCACGTCTAGTTGCATGCATTCACAACTTTTTGTCTTTCGTATTATTCATAATCATCTGTTTGTGAAACAAACGAATTATGTGTGCCACATGATTTGTTTGATTGATTAATATATTTTTCTATTTTTCTTTTATTTCACTGTATACGCTGATAATTAGAATTTGTAAAATCCATGACATTATTGTTCATATCATGGTAGAACTTAGCCAGCTAGAAGTAAATAACATTTTATCCTCTTATCACCAAATCGTATAACATCAATCCATTAGATATAGGTACCATTTTCTAATCATTCTTTATGATCTTAAAATTTCACTAAAGTCAACAAAAGTACACCACTAAGAAGAAGGAAAACAAAAGAATTATCACACACATCTTGAAGAATAGTATGTAAATTACAAGAAACCAACAGATGGCGCTTATAGTACGTCACAATGATGAGAGTGTAAGAGAGGGGTATATAAGGAAAGGCTGCAAAGAAGTAAAATTGTTCAGAATCACTTTAAGAGCCTTTCAGTGCAATTACCACAAGTTATGGCACAAAGGAAGCATTTGGATGATGTTTTACGTGGTAGAATTATCGGCCACCTGGAATGTGGACGTACCCAGCTGGAAGTATCAGAGGAACTTGGAATCGCTCAGAGTGTCATCTCCAGGCTTTGGTAAAGGTTCCAAGATGATAGTAATGAGAGTAGACGTTACAGCACAGATCGCACCAGGTTTACAACGTCAAATGAGGACCGGTATTTGGCAGTTAGTGACAAAAGAAACAAACGGAGCAAAACATCAGATCTGTCTCGTCAACTCTCTTCAACTACTGATACGACAGTTTCAAGGCAGATCGTGTATAGGAGCTTAGGATACATTGGTCTGTACGCTCGTAGGCTTGTCAGATGTGTTCCATTTACCGCAACTCACTGTCGCCTACAGCTAGCCTGGAGTAGAGAGCAGGCATTGTGGAACCGCAACAGTGGTATTGGGTCTTGTGTGATGTTTTCCAATGAGTCCAGATTTATCTTTCAGTCTCATTCTCACCAGACTTTTATATGGAGAGGGCTAGGTATTCATTACCACCGAGAGAACTCTATTGAACTACGCTGTTATGAGGGTGCAGGATTACTCATTTGGGGAGGAATTATTCTGAGTTCCAGAACTAACCTGCATGTTCAGAATATAACCATGACAGACCACATCTATCGGGATGTCATTCTGGAAAAACATGTACGTCATGTCGGGCAGAGCAGAACAACATGTCGGGGCATCATAGGAGCGGGATTTCTGTTTATGGATGACAACGCCTGTCTTCACCGTGCAAACATTGTAGACGAATGCCATCAATCGGATGGTATCACCCATATGGACTGGCCAGCATACTCACCAGACTTGAATCCAATAGAGCATGTGTGGGACACGCTTGGCCCACGAATTGCTGCCCGTCAACCCACTCCCACATGTCTACCGGAACTTCGGAGAGAATTGTTTGATGAGTGGTGTAATATTTTCCAAGATCAGATCGATAATTTGATACTCAACATGACTAGGCGTTGTATGGCTTGTCATGCTGAGTATGAAATATATCATCGTCTGGGGGGCATACTACACATAACCATCATACAAACCATGTTATATTGGTTTTTGTAAATAGGTTCTGTTTTGAAATTTGCCTTAGGGAGTAAAAATCACAATTTTTATTAATGATGTCAAACATATCTTTTTTACTCTTTTCCTTTTGCTTAATAAAGAGACTTTACAAATAAGTCACATTTGTTTTGCTTCTGTTTCGTTCTTTGCCTGAACTTGCATTATCCTTAATTTATGGACAGGAGTGTATATTCTTACAAAGTTCTTATATTTATTAAATAAGTAGAAATTTGGTATCTTTTGTTTTTCAAGATGTTGAATTTTGTTTGATTGATAAATGTTTCTTTTCCTGCAGAAGAATGTTTATTTCTTGCTGCTAAAACGTTAAAAAATTCTAGTAATGAATGATATACTTTCTTCTCTTATTTATGTCAGAAATGTACAGAAAAATGACTTTATTAAATCTTAGTTGAAAAATTATAAATGAAAAAATTAAGACAATGAAGTATCCCGTAAAATATAATTTAAGATTTCATAAGAGAATGTAATATATTGGATTATTTGGAAAGAAGTTTCGTTTCTTATAAAAATGAAAAACGTATAGCGAATTAATATTTCATTGAATTACATATTGTCAATTCTAGTCCAATGCCTTTTGACATCTTTCTCGTAGAGCATAATTCTACACTCATAAAATCGTTGGTTTTAAATAGCAAAAAACTGATTCAAATGAAAAAATAAAAACTACTCTCCAGACAACCCTATAGTTTACACAAATACAATATATTGTAAAAAGAATGTCTAGTTTAAAATTTTTCTAAAAAAATATTCATTGCAGTATAGAAATAAAATCAAAGTATCTATTATAAATAACAATAAGAAGAAACTTTTATAAGGAAATTTTTAGTATTAGTAAATTTAATTAGTTTTTTAAGTGTATTATAATATTTCATATAACTATGTAAGACATAGATAATGAATTAAAATTTCATAAAATTCTTTTTCATAAATGCATTTTTTTATAATTCAATATATAGAAAGAAGCTTATTGGGTTAATGAAAAACTAGGATGATGTTAGAGAAATACAAGTTAATAAAGATGAAGGAACTGACAATTTACACTAACTGAGGGATCTGTGGCTCTACCTTAACGTTTGGAACTTAAACACTTTTTGTGCCGAATAATGTAGGCATTGTAAACAGTTTCTATGGACATTTCCGCCTGCTTTTTTTTAAGAGTTTAGAATGAGTAGGGAATAAATAAAAAGGATATAAATTAATAATAGAGAATATGAAAATCATGAAACTCTTATGAAATCACGAACTGGTTGCAATAAAGTCGACACTTTCATAAACAAGCTAATTCAATATTCATATGTAATATATGAATCCATAGGTGTCTTAATGGTATTGTTAAACAATACAAGCAGCAAAAAGCTTACAGCTTAATATTTTAGCTTCAATCTCGAAACTAAATTACATATTTAATCCCGTATGAGTAAACGCATAAATGTGACAAAAATTCTAAAATTCTGTTAGAAGGTAGACTAAAAATTCAATATACTCTGTGTTTAAATAAATTATTGCAATTATTTGAGAAAAGATACAAGTTTATAAATGTTCCCAATCGTCTATTATGATGAATTAGAATATTAAAATAGATTAAATTTTGAGAATTGTTTCTTAATAAACTAAAAAAAATATGAATATATGAAGAAAAATAAATTTTGTTCCATCATTCCTATCATTCGCTTTTGCTAAAAATTCCAAATCAAAAATAAAATGTTTTATATAAGAAGAAAATTATCGCCCAGATTGATAAAGAAAGACAATTAGTGTAATTGAATGAAAATAATGTATGAAAGTTTTCGTGTTAGAGAAAGACTTTGTCGTTTCTCCACTTTTTTATTTGTAAGTTGTAATTCAAAATAAGTTTTAACTAATACTGCGATTGTCTACCTTCGTGACTCGTAGAATAAAAAGAAAGAGTTTTCAAAGCCATTTGGAATTTCACTGAAAATGTCCATTTTCATGTCTATTTTCATGTAGATGTTTATTTTTAGACATGGACATGCTTAGACATGTTTATAAAGAAAAAAAAATTCTAATCATCATTTTGAAGGATACCATCTTAAATATTAAATTAAATTTTAGATAGCTGTTGAGTTTTCATGGACTTTTTAAGTGAGCTGAACAGAATAATTATTTAAAGTACGAAAATCATTTTAAACTGTATAATATACATGCCGTAAATTTTCCTTTCAGATATATGAATACTATTCAATTGAAAACTCCTCATATAAATATTTTACCAAACAGAAAATTTTAAACTAAGATATATATATATATATATATATATATATATATATATATATATATATATATATATATATATATATATGTGTGTGTGTGTGTGTGTGTGTGTGTGTGTAATTATTACATGTAGGACTGCTCTTTAAATTACTGGAAACAGATAAATGAATTGGGAAGATAAGGGTTATTCCATTTTAGGATAAGTATTTAATTATTTAAAATATGAAATGTTTTAAATTTGTATTTTCTGATAAAAATTTCTGAAGTAAATAAGAATTTCAAAAGTAATATTTTATCAAATGATTTAAGCTTGAAAGGAATATTTTATAAAATGATAAAAAAAAAAATTGAATGTATATATTTTCTCTCTCCACCAATCTGCTTTTGTCGATATCTTATAATAAAAGCTTTTGAGAAAATAAAGCAGTTTAATTTTTTTATTTTATCCATGTTGCATTATGCTACTTTCTTTTTCGTATTTTACATTTATTAATTTATATTTTAATTCATTTTCATTTTCAACGTAATGAATAATTTATGTGTGTGTGTACTCTGAATTATTTGTAATATTGCCACTTCGGGTGTTATGTTTATATTTATTTACATATATGATTATACTAATGAAATTCTTTAAGTTTATGGTTCCTCTCCACCATCGGTGACAAAATTTATAAGATACTGTATCTTAATAAATCATTGTTATTCATATAAATTTTTATTCTCTCTCTCTCTGTTTTCGTACTATACATACACACACACATCACACAACTATTTTATTATACTTATTTTTACATATAAAGGAGTTTCATAGAATGCCTTATACGTAAAAATGCGTGTTAAATATTTCGTGCTTTCTTAATTGAAAAAAATATATTTAAAACAGAGTGTTGAAAAAAACATGAAACGTAAAATTAAATTTTCAAATTCTTAACATAATTGCTTGTGATTTTTGATAATAAGATTTCTGAAATAATGGTTAATTATGTAAATAAAATATTCTCTCTTTCTAGTATGCACTTATTTTGATTTTGAATTGCATTAGCTTATGAATGAGACATTTTCCCCATAGACTATTACCTAAGAATATTATAAAGAAAAAAGTCACTCAAATTTGTATGACAGTTAATATTTTTTAAAGAAATTATCTGAAGAAAAGTTTCGTAATTACTATGGATTTATCAATTTAAAGATTTGGGTCACGTGAAGAAAAATTCGTATATAATCATTCAAAATATATTCTCACCTTAATAATTAATCAGTCGCTTAATTTGAGCTAAATATTACCATAACTTGCTTTGCCCCATTTATTTTCTCACTAATTAAACCTTAATGGGATAATGAATAATTTTTGGATTTTAAAACGAGGCATATATTGTATAGAATTTCAAAATTTATCAACAAATTATACATTTTATCGAAACATTTCATCAAAATTTATTTCTTTCACTTTAAAATTTATTTCATGTCGTCTATTTTAAACTGATAAAATGCATTCGCAAAAATAGGCTTTATTATAATGCATTTAAATTATAATATCATCTTATATTCTGTTTCAACGCTAATAGATCAATTCATTAAGTGTGCCTTCTAAAAATAAAAAAGGGACACAAAAGATGTTTCCGATTAATGAATATTTCATAATGCCAAACAAATTACCTCTAATTGTATTTCATTATTCTTTTTCTATTAATTTAATTCACTGTACAAGAAAACAAATAATACATTTGGTATATTGATTTCCTATGGGAAATGCTTGCTCATCCCAGAGGAAGCACACAAATTTGAATAAGATGACCCATTTGAGGAATGTAAATATTTGATTCAAACAGGAGATAGCAATTGAACTGTATCTTACTAATCAATATTTATATGTTTATTATGATAGTAAGTCGTTACTGATAAATAGAATTTCATATGAATGATGCTATAAAAACTGTTAATATTAAAATTACGGTAATTGACCATACTAAATGAGAAAAAAAATGTGCTCTAATTATACACCTATTTATTTTCTTATCTTTAATCAAGTCAATAAATCAAGTTAAGATATTGAATTTTATTTACTATTGAAATGTAATCACTAAATTCAGTAATTAATTTAGTAATTACGTTTCAATAGTAATTAAAATTAATTCAGTAAACTATATACATATGAATATAGACATAGATAAACAGGTAAATAAACAATGTGGATTTTAAAAATGAAGACTTGAAGTTATAATCGCTATATGCTAGTCAGTAAAATTTGAATGATATTTTTATAAATTTGAAGCACATGAAGGGAATTGAAGGCATTCTATATTTGTAAATGTAAGCAAACTTTAGTGAGGGAGATTTTTTTACAACTGATAATGGTATAAGGAATTAATTCATAAATATGAACATAAAATGTGGATAGTGGATTTTTATAATTGATATACATTCATATGTGAAAATAAAAGACTGCAATTAAATTATATTTGTTTTTTGTGTTATTATATGCGATATAATGTAAGCATTGAAAAACGTTTCAAAGCAAGTTTTCATAAGGCGTACATGTTATATAGTGGGAATCAAAACCTTGAACTATTGAATTGAAAGCCAGAGTGGTTACCATAAGGCTGCTGGCTCGGTTGCAAAGACAGCATTGCTAGAATGTGTTTTCACATTCTAGCCGTGAAAACACAGAGGTATTAAGTTTTATCAATAAGAAAAGAAAAAGTACAACTACTCTGTAGATATTTTCCTGGCATGCTTTGGGCTTAATCATTGCTACGAAAAGTTTCCTAATCGCATAGACATGATTATTCATCAGTTATGTTACCTGTTAAGATGACGATTAAAGATTCCTAACCTATATAATAATTGTGTTTCTTGAGAACGAATGGGGTTTGTAGCTGGATGATATCACATACACAATTGTCCGTGCCCGCATCGGTTAACATAAGGTATATTTCCAGCTATAAGCTGACCTCTAAATTTTCTAGATCATAATCATGAGTAAATTAATAGAAACTTCAGGATCAGCACATAATACAAAAGCAAATATGTTCTTGAATGTGAAATATTCATTTAAATAAGTTCTAAACTCTGAATATGAAAAACAGTTTAACTTGAATTTCTTTAAAATCCGGAAAGTTTTAATGAAAATATGTGGACGGATGTACCTAAGTACATACTGTTATGCTTAAAATAACTTCTTAAGTAGAGTTTCTACTATTAAATGAGAAGATTTTAGTGTTTTTTTCTGTTCATTTGAGATTAGAATTTTCTGAGAAATTAAAGACAAATTCATCACTTGTTTGTATCTCATTCTAATCAAATGGCAATTTGATTGAAAAAATAAAACTAAATAAAAATTCAATGCAATTTTAAAACTGTTGTAACAATTCTCATTTATGACTATAAATTTATGTATGATTTTAGCATTGTTCTAACAATGGACAAAATATAAATTATATGATTCAAATATATATATAAAGCAAGCCAAATTACATGATTTTTTGAAAATTATTTTAAAATTTGATTTGCATGCTGTAGATGTAATATAATGAATACTACTTTTGGGAAATAAAATTAATTAAAGACTTATCAATAAAATTCTAATACTGTTTTACTCTGATTGGTTCAAAACCAGCGAGTGTTGGAATGGGCAAAGTAATCACAGATTAGCAGATAAAATGTATAATATTTTTCTTATTATATTTTTAATGAAACTTTGGTACAGGAAACCTATTGAACGCAATCATAATATGACTGCCTATGGATATGAAGTTCCGTTCCATTTTGCTATGGATGTTAAGTTTCTTCCACTGGTGTGTAATAAATGTTTGAAGAAGAGACTGCCAGTTTAGTATGTGACCTAATTATTTAAATCTTTTTCAGATTTAAAGTTACTTAGTAGGTTACTGAAATAGGTTTCCTGAATTGAATGCAACTAAATAAATTAAAAAGAAATGTTAGATAAGTGTTTTGTGTACCTATTTCTGATAGATTGTTTTAATATCCATATAATTTAGAGTGCTTTAAAGTGTAAGTAACGGGTAAATTCATTTTAAAGATTCAAACATAACAAGCATTTTCTACTCAAACTTTCTTAAACCTGGCAAAATTTAAATAATTAAAATTTTCATTTCTTCGACTATAATTTATGGCTTCGAAACTAAGCATTTTTTGAAATTCACATCTTATTCAATGCTTGAAATATTAAAAGGGTAATAATTTTAAAATAATTAAATTACTTTCCTTTCTCAAATCTTTGCCTTTTTGAATCGTATTTGTGAAGACGGTCAATTCTCATATACTTTGCAAATAATAAACCTAAATAAGTCAAAAAGAAAAAGCCTTCCATAACTTATTTGAGTACGAAAAAGTCATTAGTTGCATAAGGCTGAATGTTTTAGATCAAGAATTTCAGTCTCTTGTTAAATTTGTGTATAAAGTGATCTACAATTTTATTACTGAAGAAAAACTGAAAGTGCTACGCATAAAAGGATTTTTGAAAGAAAAATTCTGGAAAGTTTTGTTGAACTCTGTATTGCTTTATTAAATAAGAAATCTTTCATAGAATGAATTAACAGTATCTGTGTAAAGTTTATTTTCATTCACTTAAATTTTTAAGAAAATTAAAAAATTACATCATGAGTTTTGTGGACTTAGTTCACTGGTTTTTATTATAATGAATGCACAAAATGGGACAAATTTTGGACTATTTATAATCTTCCTTATACTCCTTTAATAAATAATAAATGTGTATGTAAAAGACCGCATAACAGATCTGAAAGAAAATGTGGTACATGCATAAATGCATCCGATTTGTGGCTACATTTACTTAATTATTCTATTTATGATTGATAACTGACTTATGAAAGAAAATTTGCGTTCATATTTATGAAAGTTTTTTTATATTAAATTATCTCTATTTTCTTTAATAAAACTTGATATCATTCATTTTTATGCAAAACTGGAAAGTAAAGGATAGGTGTAATTAGGAGTTTTGATAAATTCACATATATTCACGTTGCTCATATCTCACGAATCTCAATTTTGCATAGATGTCTAGAAAATTACTCGTAAGTTACATATCTTTTAATGAAATAATTCAGAAATACTAGAAGCAATAAATCCAAGAAGTTATGACTTCAAAGGCATTTGGGAAATCAAATTCATTAAGGTGACATTTAGGTACAAGGTGACATTTGGCAAATCGAATTCAAGTAAATAGCATGTGCGTATGCAAAAATATATGAGTATATATTTTGTACAAAAACAGAAATAACAAATTTTTTTCTGATTAAGTCAATTACTTATTGTTATGCTTTCTAATATAGTAACAGACTCTATTTAAAAATAATTAATAATCAAACCATAAAATTAGTATTAACTCAAATGCTATAATGTAAATGGTGTTTTGCTTAATCAAAAAAATAATCAATATATTAATAATAATAAAATGAATAAAAAAGTTTTTTAATGATTTATATAGTTTTATTAGAATAAACTAATAAACAATTTATATCTTAATTATGTTGATAGCTAGATTCATTAAAAAAGAGACTGATGTATATGCATATTGTTTAAATGCTCTAAGTAAAATACCTTCCTTTTCTTCAGTTGGCTTACAGAAGTTATCATCAATTATATCAGTTTTAAATATTTTCATGAATGCAATAAAAAATGTGCATTACAAGCATTGTTTGTTGCTTGAATCGATTAGTGGTTATTACAGACGTCCTTTGTGGCAAACAAGTATCTGTTACCAAGAAATCAATAGCTAAATGCATGCTTCTTTTCTTGAGTATCGAACTAAAATCAATACTGTAGTTAATGGTGAAGTGAATGTCGTGTGTGGCATACAATTAAAGCTCTTTGTACCCCATCAATGGCGACTTAGAGAAAAAATCGTTAACGAAGAGTTTCTCTTTAATTTTACTTTTAGAAGTTTGTAAGATTGAAGATAAACAAGAAATTTCATGCATATTTCATTTTTTCAAAAACATCAATGAAATGAAAAGAGTATTGTAATTTAAATGAGTTAAGACAATACCGTTCAGGACAGAAATGTTTATCCCTTTTTAGAAGGGGAAAATTACAAAAGCGCTTTTCTCTTAAAGAAGGCAAACGTCACACTTCTGACGGAATTTCTAAGAAGAACAAATAAGTTTGTTTCCTAATTTAAAGGATGTAGAACATTTCTGATAATTCTTTTAACGCCATGAGGAACATAAATTACCTCATGTCACCAGAATTAGTAGGAGCGAAATATAAACACAAAACTACGAAGAACTACAAGTGTAGGGTAAAAATTAAGTCTAGTACGCAATGAGTGTGTGAATTTAATATTGGATATTCGGTCTAAGAGAGTTTTGTTTTTTTCATTATGGGATATTCTATATCTAGAATTAAGGTGGAACTAAAAATATTTATCTCTGTAAACTAATAAATAATTAATAGTTCACAAATGTAAAAGTCAAATATTTTACAGTAAAATAAACTTTTGTATGTATTCACAGTTTTATTTTATACTTCCAAAATTCAATATTCAAAGTTTTCAAATTTTTGCTAAAAGTTAAATAAATTTTAGAAAAGAAATCCATACAACTTTTTACTCAATTTGTTTAATATATATTGCATCTAATAAGCTCAGTTTATCATTTGTCAACTAAATAAAAACAATTTTAGAAAATATTTTTTCTTTTGAAAAATAATATTCAAGGTTTAAGTATGAATTTGAAATCTAATAAAAAGGTTACATTTTCTTAAAACAATAACGCATGATGAAGATTCCTTTTGTATCGATAAGATAAAATTGCATGATGGAGATTCCTTTTTGTATCGATAAGATAAAATTGCATGATGTAAGAATAATCACTAATTTGATGGTAGCTTAATACTCAATGCTTTACTAATAAAAATGTGATTCTTAATGCTACCCTAAAACAAATTATGTGAATGTGCTACAACTGCGTAGGAGCTAAGTACTTGAAAGAGAATTAATGGAACTTGAGTTCCTCGAATGGAATGACTACTTTATCTAATTTGATTTGATGTCTTGATTAAAAAGTTCTTTGCTTTGAAGCATAATTTAATGAGGTTGAGCATTATAATTGACTAGAAGGAAAATATAACTAATAGAAATAGAACATGTGTCTTGATGATTTTATCTACATATTTTTAACCCCTGACACTTCTGATATTATAGTAGGTATTAAAATTAAAGCTCCACTCATATTCTCCCAAGTTTCAACAGTTAATTAAGAATAAGAAAAAATTTTTGGTAGAAATAATTACAATCTTTAAAATAGTTTTAGAAACAATTGATTAAAAATAAATAATTTATGTATATTTCATTTAAATTTTCTTTTTATGATCATTTTGAAAAGTAGGTACTGTGTAAATCTGTTACTTAAACATCATTGTAGTTAAACACCTTATTGTAGGATTACGCTAGCTATGGTGGAGGTACTTTGAAAAGCATATAGCTATCAAACGAAATCAATAATTGTTGTCCTTTCACTAACTGTGAGTACGAATGGAATAGAAATAAAAGAAGAGACTTTTAAACATCAAAAGTGATACCTCGACAAAGGAGGACTATTTTGGAATAATTAAAATCTACTTCATATATTCAAGTGAGATGTATGCTGGTGGTAACCAATACGATTGTGCAACAGGCTTGAAAAAAACTACCAAAAAATTAACAAAAAATGAAGAGAAAATGCTTGTAAAACTTGTAGAAACCATACTGAATGAGGTTTATGAGATCAATGTGAAATATGGGGGAAATATTTTTATTAGTTGAATATTGACTTAGTGTTTGGATTAGGGGATCTATCATTATGAATAAGAGGATTGGATCTACCTATTTGGAAAATCATTCTGTTTTACAAAATTTTGATATTCTTAATGATTGTATTTCATACATATTTGATTGTATTTCATACATCCATTATACTTTTATTATATGATATTATATATAGTTTATAAAGATCCTTATTGCACCATAAAACACTTTCTCATAACGTAATTTTCAATTTCTCTGGTGTAGCTTACATTTCGATTCACGCTGTAAAACGATATAAATCTATGTGAACCCCAAAAAGAATCAGGTCTAATTAAATTATATTCCAATTTAGTTGTTGTGTGACTATTGACCACATGTTTTCAATTGGCAATAGACTTAGAGGACAATGATACAAAGGAAGCAATTCAATCTGAACCGATAAAGAATTCTTAAATAATGCCTGAAACGTCTTGTGAATTATCCTGTTGGCGTATGGCGGATGGGAAGTTTTGGAAGACTATGGGCATCAACATCTCACTCATGTTGAGCTGACTGTTTAATGTTCTTAAATGCATGTTAGAAAGGCGCAGAAAAGTACTCCAATATCATTCCAATGCATGATACCGGGTGCAGAATCAGAATAGCAATGATTAACGCAGCAATTCAGCAGTCTCTGATCACAATGCTTATCTGATAATCGTGGTACTGCAGCCAGAAGCAGGATTCGTTAGTAAAAACCATGTCTTTCTTTTCCAAAGCACATGTCCTATTATTTTCACTATTTCACTATTGTTGGAACAATGTTTGTGATTTCAGCTAATGTTAACTAAAAGAATGAACGTTTTTGCGGACATTTTGCTCTACTGCAAACGACAGGAAATGATACAAGTGGAAGCTAATATTTTGTAAAAGACTAAATTTGTTGTGTTCTTGTTCGTGATGTGGAGGAGCGACCCCTCACTGTCATGAGCACAATAACATGTCATCACATACAGAGGGGAGGGGTGATTGGTCATCCGCACCTTCCTGATCTGACGACTGTAGATCCGCATGCTAGTTGCTTAATTTCGTACAACACGATGAATATATCTCTGACGTAAAGGTTACTATTCTTTCCTATTTTAACTCTGAAGCATGTTTGAAAAATGCTCGGGACATATTTATGGATAATGCAAAAAAAAGGGAAAAAAAACTATTATCGTATTTCTGATAGGCTATCTCTTCTTCTTTTATAAAGCGTTTGCAAGTGGCACTAAAGTCATTCTTGATGTGAGTATGAGCTACAATGTTTATGATTTGCATATATCTCATTACCGCAAATGCATGATGTAAATTTCAAATGATTTGTATACATCCTTCAAGATGTTGCATTGTGAGTGGCCAGAATTGTTTTTAATTGTAACATAAAGCAATATCAATGTTAATCAAAATGACAAAGATGATTTAGAATAAAATGAATAACTCAAAGAAAAATGAAGCCTTACGAATTTAATTTTTAATGTATTCTAATCTTACTTGTTCATAAGTTTTCCGAGTTAAAATCATGAGACTACTGACCATGCTATTTGTTCAATGTCCCCGCAAAAAAGTAAATCTAGAACGAAATTATTTGCATGTGATGGGCATTTTTGTCGATCAATAAAATGTCAAATTCACATACAAATTAATCACTATTCCTTCTCATAACATCAGCCCTGCACAAATTCATAATATTTAAGGATAATATTCTATTCAAATTGCTGATTTCTCCAGATATGAACTCCGTTAGAATTATATTTCATCCTTTTTGAACCATATTTAATCCTTTTTGATGAATCTTGAAAAATTTAAATTGTGTTAAGAGTATACTAATAAAATTTCAGATTCTTTCAGTGGTTCTTTTTTTAAAGAGATTTAACTTCACAACTTTAAATGAAAATCCCTATTACAAAAATTGTCCAATGCAAACTTTAGTCAATAAATTAGAAACCTTTGATATTTTATTTAAATCATTGATAAAGATGAAGTATGCAAATTTTCTTTCGACATAGACTACCTGTCACTAGAATACTAACAATAGTAAGTTGTAAGAATAAATTTCATGATAAATGAAGTGAAATGGGAAAAACAACAAATATTTTTTCATTTGAAAAAGGGCTTATTGTTGGTGTCCGTTTAGCAAAGGGCACGACCTCGTAGACAACAAATCTTACTCGATTCTGAAATCAACAATATCCTGAGTTTTGAAAAATTAGAAACAGCACGCACATTTTATTTAAAAGACTTAACAATAGTTCGAATGTATATTTCCAAGAACATGATCGGCATAATCTCAGATGAATTATATGACAGAACAGGTATTCTACAGTGCTTCAAACAGGAAAAAATTTTCAACCAAAGCTCTTTCCAACTTTTTCAATTCGAGCCTCTTGTAGAGGATTAGATAGAATGGGAAAGCAAAGCAGGTCCCTTAAGGAAAAAAAAACATTGGTTTCTCCCCGAAGCGCAAAATTTGCTTCCATTACTGTTGGGAAAGAAGACCCTGGACATCAGAGAACTAGAAACGGGTAAAGTGGTCTGGAAAATCACGCTGCACCTTATTTTGCACTGACGTTAGAATTCGAATTTAGTGAGAACCCCTTGAACCGTGGATCCATATTGTCTTACTCTCATTGTGCTGGGCTCCATGTGAGTCTCATGATATGGGGCATATTCTGTTGGCATGGATGCGTAGTCTAAATGTTCTTTGAAGTTAAACAAATGGCTATGAGATAATAAGATATACGGAAAGATGTAATACACCATGTAGTGCTGTAATTTTACTCTGATGGTGATGGATACTTCATAGACGATAATGCAATTATATATGGTCCAGAAGTGTTCAAAATTGTTAAGTGCACATCAGATTGACTTCCAACACCTTTTCTGCCCATCGCAGCGTCCCGATCTTAAACCTTTTAAAAATGTGTGGAATATAGAAGAAAAAGACGCATCTAACAACACTCACATCTTCTATCAGATGTACAATACCTAAAAAGTTGCATGGACAAAACATGATATTATCTGGTCGCAAATTCATTCCAGAAGTATGCAAACTCGTTGTCCAAACTAACAAGAGATTTTATCAATGTAAAAGGTAGACCAATAAAGTATTGGTTTGGGTTCTAGGGCTTCTAATTCATTGGCACATTAAAATAATAATGGTTTTATTTTTGATTTCATTGTGTGATTCAAAATGTTATGGTACAAACATAAATAGTAAATTAATTTATAATTTCTATATAGCTGTATTTAGGAATTACTCCATTTATGCATGCATGTATGAAAAATTGCACTATATTAAGCCATATGTAGGGTCCCTTATATCTTATGGTGAGAATTTAATGGATCTTTTAGTCATTACAATATTAAAATAGCAAAGTAAAAGGTGTAAGCATATTTTAGAAGCATGAGTTAAATTTATTGCAAATCACATTTATATCTTACATATTTTATTTAAAGAGACTTCATGATTTACATTGTTCATGAAATGATTATTTAATGTGTATGTGAATTACAAATTATTTTAAAATGTTAGAAATGGCGGTATTATTTAATAGCATATATTTATCTTTTTCCTAATTCATTGCACTTCTAGATCAAGTAGGAACAAAGATATATTCCATGGGAAAGAAAACATTCTCACTTATCTCAAGAGAAACAAATTAAAATGCAAAAAAAAAAAAAAAAAAAAAAAAAAAAAAAAACGCAAATAATCTTGCCTCATATCTCTTGCCACCCTTAACCTAAGATTTTTCCAGCTAATGCTACTCGTATACGAGTGTTGTAATCAAATTTTATCGCAAAGTAGATTTAATCAGCATAAATCTACAAAAACGTTTCTTTTATGTTATGAGATTCTTGCTGTCTTGAAACGATGTAAAGAGCACTTAATGGAATCTTCGACGTTTTAACACACTGTGTGTTCTTGATATTAAATCTATGAAAAATACAAACGAAATATCGCTAAATGTTTTGGGACGATTTACGATATTGCTCTTTAGTTAAGTTGCTTTTAATGATAGTTTGAATGTTTTTTTTCCTTTGGAATTCTATAAAGCATCCGTATGTAATATTGTACACGGTGATTAATATTTCTAGTTATCTGACACTTCTAATATTAATAGATCAATAAATTTAGTGAATCTAAGATCATTTATAGAAAGTAAGAACCATATATAATAATTAAGGACACATTTGATATTATAACAGAAATCATAAGAATTATGTCATCGTTAACTCTCGATAAAAAGATTTATGTGCAATTGATTATAATTCTAGTGTGTTTTATAAAATGGAGAAAAATTAAATAAAATCTTTTTTGTAGTTTATTAAGCATTAGATAAATTATAGTGCACTTTCCTTCAATCTATAAACTTTTATAGAAATTTTTAAAAAAGGGATAGAGAATAAATATATATATAAAGAAATTAAAATTTTAATATAAAAATTACCCTTATTTTCTAAGGAAGAAATATTTATCAAATAAAACTGTGTTAAATTCTACGAAACAATTAAATATTAATAACCGTAGAAGATTAAATTTTATATGCTCTGCATTTTGATAATTTATTTTATAAATATTACATAACACAAAATCTCATCTCACAAAATGCACTTTTTTAATATTTAATTTATATTTAGTCCCCATATTATGAGTTTTAACAGTGAATATATGAGTAAAAGAAAATTAACTTCAAGTTATTAAGTTTTTAGTTTAATGTAGGAATCTCAACAAACTATGAAATCAAAATTGTATTTGATATCTATATGAAAAAAAAATGATGGCCCTTTTGATTAGTTGATATTCTTGAACTTAAATTATCTACACATTCTCGCATAGAGATTCAATGACAAAAAAGTTTATTTCAATTTCTTGTCATACACTTAATGGATAAATTGCATAAACTTCATTAAGCTAAAATTACATTTCATCTTTTCTTTAAAATATGAGTGTGTAAACAGCATAATTGTTAATATGAATAAATATGAAAAAATTATATTCACTTAATATTTCATTATTTCTAATTACATTCGATGATGTTTGATCTGCTGAAGTTTAACAAAATATGTGTACTTTTACAACTTTCCTTTGATTTCTAAGTAATTTTGGTAAGAGAAATTTCTAAAATTTTTAATTTTACACTGGTTATCATAAATTAAGGAAAAAATCGCAAAAATCACGATAATGCAAAAATTATGAGTGGAATATAAAGAAACTTATACATTTTAGAAAAATAATATTAAGGTACAAAACCGCATAAAAAGAAATGACCAGGCAATTATGATGTTATAAAAATTAGCACATATATACAATGGATAAATAGGAGGTGTAAGTTTGGTATACCAAAAGTACCTTCAATATGGGTTCTTGAGATTCAATACAGCGCATGCAGAGATGTGTGATGCTCTTAATTATCTATAAATTGCATGGGAAGTGCAAGGAATTGTTTTTCCAAAGTAGTTGAAAGCATGGCTAGGTTTATAGAAAAGGTTATGAGAGAAGCTACACTTCGTCCTAGAATGTCCCAAACATGCTCTATTGAATTAAGTTTCGGCGATCAAGCTGGCCACAGCATGCACTTAACTGTTTCCTGCTGAAGCTAAGCATCCACGATGTGAACCTTTGGTGGTATCACATTATCTGTAGCATGAAATCATTATCTATTGCCCCGATATAAAGGGGTACATAAGCATATAGGATGTCATTTCTGTATGTGAGTCTTAATATTTCCACGGGAAAAGACATTCGTCCACTTAAAGAAATAGAACACCAATCACAAACGTTTCATGATCCGTATGCATCTCTTTCACGGATTTTTGATGGATGAAAATGAATTCCACGTTCTTTCGTAATGAAAATGCTCCTATAATCGCTTTCGAGTCTAAACCGAGACTTCCTTAAAAAGAACAATTATTCATTGATAACTCATCCAGTGGGCATGTTTACATTTTAAACGTTCTCGCCTATGGCGTGACGTAAGTGGGACGTAAAAGACTGGTCGCAACGCATAAAGACCAAGTTTGGGTAGCCTTTGACTCATGGTTGATTTGAATACAAACTTTAATTAGATTGCAGAGGAGGTTATCTGAATTCAATTGGAGTTGTGGCTCTATTCCTTCGTGTGCATAATGAAAAATAGCGGTCATCGGCACTTCTGGTAGCGCTTGGCCGTCCTTGGCTGAATATCCTGGATGCCGAATTCGTGGTTAGACTTTGTTGCCTAAGTGCATGAATGAAAGAAAACTAGCCCCTCTATTTTCTATAATGTCATATTGTTCATCTCCTTTTACTTACCAACATATTCAAATAAATTTCATTAACATTGGCTCTTTTTTAGAAGAATTGTTATTCTTATGATTTTTAAATGTTTAGTAAGTAGTGTATTTTATGGTGAAACGTATATATTTAAATATATATCGCAGTTAAATGTGAGTACTCATTTATCAGAGTACTTAGTATTCTACCTCTGTCATTTGCACGTAACTTAAATCCAAAAAGTCCAATGTAAATACATGGATACTAAGACACAATATCCCCACATTTGAGAGTAAAATAATTAAAAGAATTATATAAATAAATGGGAATATGAATGAGAAGCATATACTCAAATGCCTAAAAAACTAGTGCATCTATTTCCCTGCATGCAGAACCTCATGAGCATGCAGAAGTACAGTAACACGATGTGGTATTGACTTGATAATGTCTGAAGGTCTGCTGGAGGTAATTCGTACCATAAATCCTTCAGAGGAATAAAAAAAATCTAGAGTGCGATGTGAATCTTTTTAAAAGAAAATGATCCAAAGGAGGTCTTTTTTAAAATAACACATAGTATGGTACCCAGTTATATTAAATAAATTCTTGTCTGGTGATTTAAATGACCAATACAAGTGTTTAAAAATCAAAGGAATGATTTTAGAAGTAATTTTAACGTATAGGGCATGGCATTGTTCTGCTGAAATTACTCATTGATTTGTACAATTGAAAGTACTGTGTATGGGTGATTAGATGGGAGGCTTACATATTTCTCACATATAAGGTTAATCCCTAGGGATATCAGAGTTTTCTTACTAACGAGGGTACCATCACGGAGGCTTTCCACTAACTTAAATATTCTACTTGTTGACATGGTCCTTATACTTTAAGGTTTAATTTCCTTAGATTTATGAAGTTCTTTCCATATCCTTACTTGCTCATCTATCCAACACAATTGGAAACAAGACTTTTGAGATCAGTAGCCCATGAGTAATTTATTAGTAATGCAATTACAATAAAAGTGTCACTATAAATGATTTTTCTGTTATTAAGTGTTTTGGTAATCAATAATTTTAAGCAACAAAAATTTTAAATTTTTAAATCAATAGTATGACATATTTTCATAAC